>BPLR01020927.1:0-77500 GCA_021605095.1 Caerostris extrusa
GTGCCATTGCTAGCTCATGTATTTTTTCCCAGATTAAATATATGCTCCTCAGTAACAGCAAAAATGCCGCAAAAGATACTTATGTCATTCACAAAGTTAATAACACTTAGAAGAGACTAAATTTTATTATTTAATATTAGAAACTATTCGCAATTTCATATTTTTTCAATTAATAAAAATGAAAACGGAGTCCATTTTAATAGAAAATGTTATCATTGCTTTTCATTATTATTGAATCTAATATTTTTATTATGCATATTTATAAGAAAGATTAAGCTTTAAATGATTAAAAAATTAGTTATGCAACTTCCGATTTTACTTCCATTATAATGAAAAAATTAAGATTTCATCATGAATTTTAATTAAAAGCAACTTGTTTCAAATTAAAATTTCATTTATCGTGTAAGTATAATGAAAAAATTAAATCTCTCGAATAAGTATTTTAAAGTCACAGCATCGAATATTATGAAGGATATATATCACTTTTCCAGGTAATTCATAGCAAAATTTATTGAAAAAAAATTAGGATTTAAGTAGTTAATTTAAAACCATTTCATTATTTTTTCTTAATAACCTATCAGTAAAAAAAATAATTACTAATAATTTTGGAGATATTGCTTTAACGTATTCGACTCACCTTATTTTTATTTTAATATACATTTTTATGAAGTAATAGTTAATTGAAAATTGTTTATATAGATAGGTTTGTCGTTTTCGTTCAGATGCATTTTTTGCACACTAGAATAAGTAAACCGGGATCTACGATTTAAAATGGATTTCGGACCACTAAGATAGGTTTAGAAATTGAATGATTAAATTTTTTATATTTAACAAACTTTGCTTTTTTAAATATCTGTATTTATTTTAGTTATTATATAAACCTGTGTTCGTCTAAAATTATTTCAGTTGTAAATTTAATTAACCTTGTTAACCTAATAACCCCTTGATAATCTACTAACCTTGTTAACCACTAATTTATTATATAATTTTTTTTTACAGTAAGAATATTTAAATATAAAATATTAAAATAATATTAATATTAAATATAATAAAATAAATAAAAGAATAATTAAATAAATATAATTATTAAATTAATAACATTAAAGCATTTTAAATATTTTCAATAATAAATTCTCTTCAACATATGCTCACCTTTAACAATATACCACCATAAAAAGTAAAATAAAAATTTTACAAAAATTTAAAATACAATTTATGTTCCTTTGTTCAAGTATTTAATTTTGAAATCTTTATAAAAAAACATTTTATGTTTTATATTATGTTATGAAATTATTATTCTTACACAAGCATGAAAATGTTATTATGCAAGTGTGAAATAATTAAATCTTAATTAATACTTTAACTATTTTCTCTATGAAAATTGGTTATTATATTTGCTTTGCTATAAAAAATACTTTTTGTTTTCAACAAATACTTCAAATCAAATATTATACAGTATTAAAATTAAAAGTAAAAATGAGTGCAAACGTCGTTAAATTTGGCTAATTTTTTTTAACGCAGGAAATACGGTTGGAATAACACTTGTAGTAATAAATTATTCAGAGAATTTTAGGAGGGATCTTCTAGTAGAGGATAGGGAGTTTTAGGGAATTTTTGCCAGGATTTTCTAGGATTTTAGGATTTTTGCACAGAAGTATTTATGAAATAGTCGACATCTAAAAGGTATGGAATCTTGATTCAACTTCATACGTTTTATTCTTTTTTAAATCCGAAAGCATTATTAAACAATTACATGATACATGGATATTTCATCTTCAATTGTAATAAAAATATCTTCAATATCATCCATAATACATATAGTTAATAGTCGTTGTCTAAATAGTATGGCAATTCTGAATCAACTTTCATACGTTTACTTCTTTTTAAAATCGACAGCATTATTAAACATTTACATGATATATAGATCTTTCTTCTTCGATTGTAATAAATATCTTCAGCATCATCCATAGTGTTATATAGTTAATAGTCGTCGTCTAAAAAGTATGGCAATTTTTAATCAAGTTTCATAGGTTTTTTTTTTATTTTTAAATCCGAAACATTTTTAAACATTAAAAAGTGATATATGGATCTTTTAATTTCATTGCAATAAAAATGTATTCAATATAATCCATAGTTATGTATAGTTAATAGTCGTCTTCTATAAAATGTGAATATGACAATTTTGCATCAACTTTCATACGTTTTTTTTTTTTTAAATCCGAAAAGAATTATTAAACAATACATGATATAAGGATCTTTCCTCTTCGATTATAATAAAATACCTTCAATTTCATCCATAGTTATATATAAAACTAACAGTAGTCGTCTAAAAAAGTATGGCAATTTTGCACCAACTTTCATACGTTTTACTTTTAAAAAGCGAAATCATTACTAAATATTTCAATAATACATGGATCTTTTTCATCTTGGATTATAATATATCTTCAATATCATCCATAGTTATATTAGTATATAATTAATAAAAAGTCGTCGGCCAAGGAGTATGACAATTTTGCATCAACTTTCATACGTTTTTTTCTTTTAAATGAAAGCATCACTAAATATTTCAATAATATATGGATTTAAATATTTCAATAATATATCCATAGTTGAATGAATATATTTTTGTTCAATTGTAATATACTATAATTCACAGAAATTTGAAAGATTCCTTCATTGGGCAATGTAAGATTTAGTTATAAAAAAAACTCATTTTAGATTCAGTTTAGAGATATAATATGATATTGATTATAATTTAAAAGAATTAAAATAATTTTGGAAGTTATTTTTCTACATTTAATTATTTAAAGGTACTTGCGAAAAAATTTAAGAATTTTAGGTGAAGCAATAGAATATAAAGCAATAATAACACTGACAGCAGAGAACGAATATATTCTTTAGAAATATCTCTCTTGAAACTATTTCGAAACTCTTTTTCAACGGAAAATATTCACAAAATCCAGAAAAAAAAGTTACACTCTCTCTCTCGTTCAAGGTCATTTCTTTCATCGAGCCATTTTCTCAGCGATTCCAGTTTCAAATAAGTAATTGAAATATTTAGAGGTTGGCAGAAAGCCAGCTTTCATTTATGGGGGAAAGGATGGAATACTTCTGTTAAGAAGAAGGTTGAGTAATAATCGTATCAAGATTTGAAATCAAATTGGAAAAATAAAAAAAAAAACAGAAAAGAAATAATATTTGAATTTTTAAACAAATATGCAGAAAAACCCATCTTTTTTTAAAAGTATAGGAAGATAATTTTTTCTTCAAGTCAGTTGTATAAAGATTGCATTCTTTTCGTTTGTAAAATACTATAAGCGAAGAATTTTCAAATGTGTTCGATTTTTGAAATGGTGATGAAGTGGTAATTTAATTTAAGTTTAAGTTTAACGTAGTGTCTTAAAAAGGGTATGGTGATATGTGTGTTCTAGTTTTGACATTTTTGGTAATGGTGTGTGATTTCTTAATATCAAAGACTATTTTTACAGATAAACGAAAGAAAAATCCTGTATGACATTTTTTTTGTTAGCATTATGAAAACAGTAAATGTAGAAAAACATATTGTTTAGTGTTTCAATTTTATTGCATAATAAACTGGTAGACTGGATACAAAATCCCTATTTATGTTTTTTTTTATATCTGTGATATATATTGCAAAAAATAACATATTCTGTTATATTTTTAAAATTGTAGGAAGCACACTAGCTTTGTCATTGTTAAATAATATGCAGAGCTATTTGAATCAATACATATTTGGAATAAACATTTTTAGACAAGAACATTAAAAAACCCTTTTACTAATAATTTTTGTCTTGGTTACTACAAACGTTAAACCAAATAAGCAAATTAATGCAAAAAGCACACATTTTTTTAACAAATTATATAATTTAATTGTTATTATAAAAAAAAATACATTTATGTGCCAGATGATTTTCGAATATTTTTATGTGCGGCTATTTACCCTGAGATCATGCAATCCGTGATCCTGATTGCGACAATCTGGATGACCAATCTGTGGCCTTTAGACAAGAAAATTAAAAAATAATAATAAATAAAAAACTCTTTTACTAATAATTTTTGTCTAGATTACTACAAACATTAAATCAATTAATAAATTAATGCAAAAAGCACGCATTCATTTTTTTATTAAAATATGTTATTTAATTGTTTTAAAAAAAAAAATATATGTATTTATATGTGAGATAATTTTCGAATATTTTTATGTAAAAGACCCGCGGCCCAATTACCGTGAGATCATACAATCCTTGACCTTTAAAAGTTTGTGCTTGCTTGATGTACAGTGAGTTAATCCTACGCAATGCTGAATCAGCTAACAACAAATATGTCATATTTATGACAGAGGATTTCAGTGATGCACTCGACAATAATAAACAACTATTTAATCAAACAATCCCGCAACAGTTGTATGAATGACATAAAAATATATTATTCGCTATATGCTTTTTTATTTTGTTAAAGGTTTAAGAGATGACAATAGATGATTTTAATAATTTGTGAATAATATAGGTATAAAAGTTTTGCATATACTCCGTACATGTAGTTTTAACATGAAAGGAAATGATAATATGTCAGTAAGTCTTGCTAATTGAATTTTGAACAAAACAAATAATTATGAGGAAAACATGGTCGATGAAAATTTCAGTGTTGTAGTAGTTGACATTTTAAACGAATGTAACACAATTCTTCAAAGTAAAATTGCTGTAAGAATTGATGAGCATTCAGAAATAGCATTCAACATCAAATGCAGTTTCTACTAATGATACTCTTTTACGTTGTTTTCCCAAATTAATAAAAAAAAAAAAAAATTAATATTATTCCACAAAAGTAAATTTTCATTAGTTCTTAGTAAGAAACGAAAAAGAAGTTAAGAACTTTCTTTTTTAAAAAAAATAAGATATCTTTTCATTGAGTAAAAAATATTTTTTAAATAATTCCTAAAAAAACTCTTTAGTAGACATCAATATGTATGCGATATTTTTAATTTTTATTTTGCATGTGTTTCTAGTGGACAAAAAATATGCATCTCCTGATATTCATTTAATTATAAAATATGATCAAATCCTTAAATTTTTAAACACATTTTAATGTCATGTAAAAAATTCCAGCATCATATAAACAGAAGCAAAACTGATGCCAAGCAATTTCATTTTATTGTGATACATTTCTGTAGTCACATATATGCATATTGATAAAGATAATGTATGATAAGTATGATAATTTTCTTTCTCTAACGGTAATGATAATGGCTACTGTGATACATTTATCATATGGTATTATTTTTATTTTTACAATTTCAATCAATTATTAAAGCATTAAGATAAGAAATTGATTATTTATTTTTTGAATATGAATAAATAAATAAATAAAATAGTATATTATTACTTTATTTATTATTATTAATGAATAAATAAAGTAATATATTATTTCCTTATTTTATTTTATTGTTTAATAAATAAATTTATGCCAAATATGGATTCATTTATATCCCTTCTGTAAGAATTTAATAACAATGAATGAAAGAAGACCGTTTTTTTCATAATTCAGACAGATATTTTAAATTAATTATACAAATCAAGATATTAAAAAAACAACTATTTACGGAATCTCTAATTTTTAAGAAAGCAAAAATTCTTCAGTTTTCGCTTTTTACGAAAAGCAGGAGAAAGTTGTTGAATTTCCCGATTTATTTTCAAAAAAGGAAAAAAATCTTGGCATTCCCACCCACAAAGAAAATATTCCGTATCCCTAGCAGAGTGAAGGGAAAAATCGTTTCATTCATAGTTCATATAGATCTTTTTTTCAATTCCTTCTATTGACTATAATTTATTCAATTCCTTCTATTGACTATAATTTATTCAATTCCTTCTACTTCCTTCTATTCACTCTCCCTATATATATCTTGTTCAAATTTTCAATCGTTAATAGAATAAATACTTTTTTTATTCATCCACTCAAGTTCAAAAACATTTTTTTGAACTTGTAGTAGATGATACTTGATGTTAATACAGTTTTTTTCAAATATTAATTCAGTAATTAAATTTAATTAATTAATTTTAGTTTTTTTAGATTTAAGTTGCATATATCTACCAACAGAAGACGCCAGATAAACTTAAAAAATAAATAAAAATTATCTATAAAGGACTTTCTGCAACATAGTGAAAAAAAGTAGGAATTCACTTAAAAGAATTTTTTTTTATACTACTTGTTTATCATTAATTATGTAAACCAAGATATTAAAAAAAACAACTATTCATGGAATCTCTTAGTTCACACGAAATCACGAATTCTTCATATTTCGCTTTTACGAAAAGCAGGTAAAAAGTTTCATTTGCAGATTTATTTCCAAAAGGGGAAAAATCTGGGCATTCCCACCCACAAAGAAAAATATTCCCTATCCCTAGCACAGAGTGAAGGGAAAAATTACTAACGTCAGCAGAAAGAGGCAGATAAATCTCTTTTTCCCTGCTTTTATCTCCGTAAATTAAATTCGAAAGATAGCTTTCACGCAGGTGGCAACGACTTAGCCACCTGAAGGGCCAGCAGACGATTTATGATACGTCCCTGGGAATACATTTTCTAGCAGACGAAAAATGCAGCCACCACATAAAGTAATCATAAAAAGTGGACGGACATCTGTTATCGTGTAGCTTTCCGCGATATTTTGTAGCTGTCGCGTCTTAAATAAGTTATTAGCCAGGGCTGTAGAAAGTTTTTATGTTGCCAAAAAGTAAGAAAAATAAATAAATAAATAAAAAATCCCCCTTTTCATGGGGGATTTTCGCCGTTATTTCAGATGGCTGAGTTTTATTTATTTTTCGCCCCATTGACATACATATGCATTGATTTTTTTTTTTTTATATGCGAAGAACTCTTACGGCTCCATTTTGCAGGTGTTATTTATTTACTTTTAAAAGTTTTTTTTTGTGTGTGTGTTTTTCTTTGGGGATATAAGTAAAATTAAGCATTTCATATCTTTCTCCATCAATGAACACGCAGTGAACTTTTGTCAAACTTTTGCGGAATAAATTTGGAAATGGGATTTGAAACCGGCCTGGTGAAATATGGACCCAGTCGAAATGTATTTTGGGGACTAATGCTTAAGTTTATTTATTCGCTTTTTTTTTTTTTTTACCTTTTTTTTTTTTTTACTTTTGTATTTTATAATAATAAATTGATTCTTTTGGGAATATTTCAAAGATATTTGATTTAATTAAGTATGAAGAGATATTTGTAATTTGTTGTTCTTAAATTGCTTTGTGAAAATAATATTACATGAAGAAAATAATTATTTTAATATAAAATTTCTGAAGAAAAGAACTACAAAACAAAACATCCTTGTTATTGTAATTTAAAACCAACAATTGATTAAAAGCAGAAAAATTATTTTCTAAAACAAAAAACTATTTTCTAAAATCGAAAACATATAATTGTAATTTGAAAATAATAATATTTTTGCGCATTGAAGTAATAATCCACTAATAAACAATGATTATTATGAAATTAATGTTTTATTTAATTGAGAGTTAGTTATAACTCTAGTATTAAATACAATTATTTGTTAAAGGACTGATATTAATTTAGATTTAAAAGCACACAATAAATGGATGTTAGAGATTTAAATACTACTGCAATTTAACACATTAATTATAATATTTTGACATAAAAATGAGGAATTAATTTACATTTTCCTACACAGGCATTCTACATGAGCAGAATTTGAAAAATTTAAATTTTATAATGCTCAAAATTTGCAAAGACTTGCCAATAGTATTAAATGATATTTACTAAAATGATAATCAATTCAAAAGGGAATTAGTTTAATTTTTACAAATAACATTACTTTATAAGAATCCAATATTTGTTGGTATTAACCAATATTTGGACACAGGTATTAACCATAAGTTGGCCCCGAAAAGAATCGTTGGAAAAAAAAAAATCCCTGAAAATCATTAATTTATATGTCATTTCTTTGCGTATAATAAAAACCAATCAATATAATATAATGAAAAAGTAAATAAAGAAATTTATACGAGAGATTAACAATGATTTCTTTTAGTATTTGGTTCGATTTTTTTGCAGTTATCGAGCTCAAATGTAGTTAAATCCCTGTGGTATTCCAGAGATTTAAAAAATATACACTCAAGAGCCAAAACATTATGACCACCTGTCAATAACGAGTTGGCCCACCTTTGGCGAGCAACACAGCTTCAACCCGCTTTGGCATGGATTAATACCACCACTTAATACCAATTAAATACCACTTCCACCTGATCACGTGCCTTCCACGTCATCCAGGCGAGTTCATTGCAAAATGTAGGGGTGGTCATAATGTTTTGGCTCTTGAGTGTATATAAATAAAAGATAAAAATAATAAAAATATAATAAATAAATAAAAATTTCCCGTGTAAGTTTTCCCGTTCAAATATATCTTTCATCATAAACAATTAACATTTCTGGTTTGCTTTTTTTTATTTTCATAAAAAGTCGTCAAACAGCTATAATGCACCAAAGAATGTTTTAGTGCTTCTGATGATGACTATCAAAAGCATTAGCATCTGTGTGATTATTAATGTTAAAAACATTTTCAATGTAGCCCATGAGACTGTCATCTACGCGTAGAACGAGTGTGGAGTTCATCATTTCACATTCACTTAAGAACTAGTAGTTATGTCCATTGATCGTGGATTGAGTATTAAATATAAGTAATTTTGTCTCTAGAAACATTTTGGATTCCTGTAAAATAAGAATGCGTGCAAAATATCTAAAAATTTTTTGTAAATTTTAGAACAATTTTCAACGTCATGATTATGTGAATTAGAATGTTCTACCCTCACCACAATGAAATGTAAAGAGAGAGGAACTCATCAATTTACTGACAGGAAAATAAAGAGTTTGCCTTTCAAATATTTTTTTTCTAAAGCAGCTAGTAAAACAGAGACAGTTATTTTTATGTCATAAGCAAAAAGAGTTGCAGCACTGTTAGTCATTTAGCACTACCCAGCGGGCAAGTGTAATTTTAGGATAGGAAGATATAGCTACGGATGAGAGTAGCACTACCCCCACAACGCTCTATGATCATATTACATCGGGACCTACGGCTTTTAATTGGATTCGAACCACTACAAACATCCATGGCACCGAAACCTTTGGTACCGAGCGCCAGAGCGTTAGCCACTCGGTCATCAAGCTCCAGCCTTTCAAATAATGCCCAAACATTGAAAAAATCGCTGGTACACTTCAGTCTGACGTTTCTCATCAACACAAGAATAAATAAATTTCATGCTCATTTTATTTAATTTTTAATCGCCTTTTTTCTGTATTATTTGCCTTAACTATTATATCGTATTACTCAGAAATCTATATATAATGTTCCTGTAAAATTTAAAATAAGTACCCACTTCAAAATGTTTGAGATCTTCTGAACTAAGATATTGTAAAATTTGAAACTCTTAACTCAAAGCACCAAATCAGCAGATACCAAACATATTTGAGATACGTCAGCACAAGTGTTGATCTTCCAGATACCAAAAAAAAATAAAAAATAAAAAAAATATATCTCCCCACAATCATTTCGTGAGAAAGTATATAAAAATTTAGAAACACAAGTCGATTATTCGATACATTTCAGCTTTGCTACAGACTTGCAATAATAAAGAAAACAAAACAAAAAAACTTTTCACGTGGATCATCTTCTAGACACAACATTTTATCGACACAAAGCTTCTGTTTGGAATTATGCTGACATATGTTTACTTACCATTCTCTCATCCCGTGAGTAGAAATAAATATACAAACACTATCCCGGCCGGGGAAAAATATAGTGGAAAAGAAAAGGACCTTTGCCAGGCGATTATCGAAAACCGATTGCAACCCAAGATAATAAAAATAAAAAAAAGGAACAAAAAAATAAAAAGTGCGGGAGTAAAAAGTTCAATTTGTTCTCTATTTGGGAGAAACTTTTCGTCGACTGTTTATATACTCGCCGTCCTAAAAGGATACATAATAGGACATAAAATATAATGATCTTGATTGTTAGAGGAGTTTTCTGGCGGAAATTGCGCTTTTGTTTGGCCCCCCTCCATTCCAGCTTTTTCCGTTTGTACGCAATGCATATTATCGGGGAAAATATGAGTCATTGATTTCATTTCATGCGATCGAAGTGCTGTTTCTACCACGCCGGTGGAAACTGAACGACAGTTTTGTGGATATATAAATATTGCTTTTATTGAACAATGAATGAAACAAAAAAAAAAATAAATAAATAAAGCGTTTCCTTTTACGTCGGATATTGTAACCCTCTTCGAAATTCACTTTTATGTTACCGTTTCTTTTATTATTATTTATTTATTATGTTTATAGAAAATTTTTTCGGCTGCGATTGTTTCCGCTGCAAATAAATTCAGTTTGAGTTTTTGAGTTTTTTTGTTATTAGCCATAGCTCATTCAGTTTAAATTTCAATTTCGGTGTATGTTTTTTTTTTTTTTTAAAGAAATAAAGCCTAGAAAAAATATATGGTGATTTAAATAACTATAAGGTAGGTATTTAAATTAGATTATTGATTTATTGGTATTATCAGAAAATTGTTGTCGATCCTTTGAAAAAGGGTTGTTTTTACTTTATGAAATTTTAATGATGAAATGTATGCACCATTTGTGTATGAAAAAACTAAATAAATAATAGCAAGATTTTTTAATATACGGTTGGTATTTTCATTTCAATATGTAAGCTTCGGCCTTAAACTTACTTTTTCAATATAAAGTGCCATTTATAATGAATGAATATATTTAAAAAAGAAAAATTAATTTTGAAATAAGCAAATATTGTTAGTAGTATTTTTGAACTGATTGACAGTTTTGTGGATATATAAATATTACTTTTATTGAACAATGAATGAAACAAAAAATAAATAAATAAATAAAGCGTTTTCTTTTATCTCGGATACTGTAACCATCTTTGAAATTCACTTTTATGTTAAGTTTCTTTTATTATTATTTATTTATTATGTTTATAGAAAATTTTTCGGCTGCGATTGTTTCGCTGCAAATAAATTCAGTTTTTGAGTGTTTTTTGTTATTAGCTATAGCTCATTCAGTTTAAATTTCAATTTCGATGTATGTTTTTTTAAAGAAATAAAGCCTAGAAAAAATATATGGTGATTTAAATAACTATAAAGGTAGGTATTTAAATTAGATTATTGATTTATTGGTATTATTAGAAAATTGTTGTCGATCCTTTGAAAAAGGGTTGTTTTTACTTTATGAAATTTTAATGATGAAATGTATGCACCATTTGTGTATGAAAAAATAAATAAATAACGGCAAGATTTTTTAATGTATGGTTGGTATTTTCATTTCAATATGTAAGCTTTGGCCTTAAACTTCCTTTTTCAATATAAAGTGCCATTTATAATGAATGAATATATTTAAAAAAAAAAAAAATTAATTTTGAAATAAGCCATTATTGTTAGTAGTATTTTTTGAACTGATCGACAGTTTTGTGGATATATAAATGTTGATTTTATTGAGCAATGAATGAAACAAAAAAATAAAGCGTTTCCTTTTACGTCGGATATTGTAACCCTCTTTGAAATTCACTTTCATGTTACTGTTCTTTTATTATTATTTATTTATTATGTTTATAGAAATTTCTTTTCAGCTGCGATTGTTTCCGCTGCAAATAAATTGAGTTTGAGTTTTTGAGTGTTTTTTGTTATTAGCCATAGCTCATTCAGTTTAAATTTCAATTTCGGTGTATGTTTTTAAAAAATATCTATGGTGATTTAAATAGCTGCAGAATAGGTATTTAAATTAGAATATTGATTTATTGGTATTATTAGAAAATTGTTGTTGATCCTTTGAAAAGGGCTGTTTTACATTTTTATGAAATTTTAATGATGAAATGTATGCACCATTTGTGTATGAAAAAAAAAATAATAGCAAGAGTTTTAATATATGGTTGGTACTTTCATTTCAATATGTAAGCTTCGTTCTTAAACTTACTTTATTCAATATAAAGTTCTATTTATGATGTATAATTCTATTATAAAAGAAAAATAAATTTTGAATAAGCAAATATTGTTAGTAGTATTTTTCTACAATGATTAAAAAAAATGCAATTTAGTTTTATTTAGTGTTTCATTAATATTTCTAAGCATATTATTTATTATATTTAGAGAATTTTTTTTTGAACTGTACGATAGTTTTGTGGATATATAAGTATTGCTTTTATTGAACAATGAATAAAACAAACAAAAAAACTTTTCCTTTTACATCGGATATTGTAACCCTCTTTGAAATTCACTTTTATGTTACCTTTCTTTTATTATTAGTTATTTATTATGTTTATAGAAATTTTTTCAGCTGCGATTGTTTCCGCTGCAAATAAATTGAGTTTGAGTTTTTGAGTGTTTTTTTGTTATTAGCCATGGCTCATTCAGTTTAAATTTCAATTTCGGTGTATGCTTTTTAAAAAAATATATATGGTGATTTAAATAACTACAAGGTAGGTACTTAAATTAGATTATTGATTTATTGGTATTATTAAAAAATTATTGTTGATCCTTTGAAAAAGAATGCTTTTACTTTATGAAAATATAATGATGAAATGTATGCACCATTTGTATATGTAAAAAATATAATGAAAATAAATAGTAAGATTTTTGATTATATGGTTTTATCCTTCAATATGTAATCTTCTGTTTTAAACTAACTTTTTCAATATAAAAGTGTCATTTACAATGGATGATTCTATTCTAAAAGAAAAATAAATTTGGAATAAGCAAATATTGTTAGTAGTAATTTTTACAACAATGCCAAATAAAAAGAAAAATGTGATTTCATTTTATTTAGGGTTTGATTGATAATGTAAATCAAATAGTAAAATTAATCATAGTAAGAAATCATAATTAATAATAGTAAATCATAGTAAGAAAATTAATCATCAACGAAAAATTGATAGCATTCCTTGAAAATTCAAACAATATTACAAAAATAAATTTTATAAGAAAATAAAAAGAGCTTAAATATTATAATTTCATTTATTCCGTTATAAATATAATAAATGAATAACAAGGAAAAAGAGAAATGACTTACATTTATATATCTACTATATATTTTTTGTTTTATGTTGCATACATGTTTATTGCAATTTTAAAAATGTAAATCATTAACTATATTATGATGGCCACTTTTATTGAAATTTATAAAAGAAAGGCATGTTTTAATTTGAAAATCATAAATTATGTTAGCTAAAAGTTCATATTTATAGCAAGAAAGGAGAAAAAAATTTGAGAAGCGAATTAAAAAAAAATTTTTTTTTTTAATCAAAATGAGCTAAAATTTCTCTTTTTAATTTTAGGTTTCTTCATGTTTTTACAATATGTCGCTAGATTTGTTTAATCTGGTATAGAGTCATCTACGAAATATTAATAAAGTTGTTTATTATGTCTAGAGGGTACGTATTTTTGATTAGTAATCTCCAGTATATTATAATTAATTATTATGATTTTTGATATTACTTATTTCCTCAGTCTGGTTTTGTAGTTTCTTTTTATTATGCCTTTTCAATTTTGGCCATTCAACCTTTGCTGTTTGTGTGCGACTGATGATTAAACGCACTGCAGCTTGTCTGCACTTTGGATATCAGATAAATTTATTTTCATGTGTATTTTATTTTCCTTTTCAGTCAAATTTTCTGATGGGCGTGACTTGGAAGTATCAAAAATTTATGTATAACTAATGCTGCTGTGGGTTTTAATAGAAATTGACAGTGTTTCAAAAAGTCCTTTGACCATTCTCTCTTTTTGTTGTGTCTAATAGCTATTGTGGCATAATAAAACTACAATACAATTAGCTATACATAAATTTTCTGGAGTTTCCTTGCTAGGCCTCATTAAAAATTTTAACCCCAAAAAATGATGATTAATTTATTAATATCCGAAGGGCACTTAAGCTGCAGAAGCGAAACTGAAAATCATCTCTGTCTCTTTTCTCTCTCTCTCTCTTTTATATATATATATTTGTGTGTGTATTTATATATATATAGCGCACATATGATAAATTTAGCACATTAATACTCATTTAATGAAATCCTCGAAATATTAATAGGCATCGCTTTTCAGTAATGTTTTTATCTAGTAAAACGCCAACCTGAAAACGTTTTTAAAATGAATTAATCACATTTTACGTTAACCACATTACATGGTGAGAAACGTTACGAAAAAGGTTTTGCAATCAAATCATGTGCATATCTTTTAAATATTTTAAGATTTTTGCAATTTAGTTTAAAGATTTTTTTCTTTGTGTTTGTGACTTAAATAGCTTAATGTAAGTGGCACATATAGGTTGATATTTTTAACTCTAATTTTAATCACAAGTAAAGAATAAAATTGAAAATATGAAGTTTCACAAGGATTCTAAAGTGAGAGAGATTAAAAAGCAAACTATCTCATTGATATGACAGTTAGGGTTGGAAGGAAAATCATATATCACATACACAAAATTGTTGTTCAGAAGTTAAATTAAAAAAAGTTAAGTTAAACTTATACGTATGAATAAAATATTTATTGAATCAAAGTAATTTCAAATCTATTTGAATTTTAATGCTTCTAAATTAAACACATAAATTTAATCTTATAAAATAAAGCATATTCGAATCGAATAACAATAATTTGTGGTTATTCCATTTGAAAACATAATAAGCTTAAATAACATGATAACACACTCACGGTCATAGTTGAATCCAAGTTATGCATTTTACTAATGTATTTTCAATGAAGACCAAAAACATTAATGAGCGTCAAGCTTTTAAGAAATTATGGAACATAATTTTCAATTTTAAATGGTTCGAAAGATTTATTCCACACAGGCTTTGAATTTCGAATACTTGGAAGATTATTGAAATAAGTACGGTGATGCTTAAAATATTAAACATCGTTCATTTCTTAAGTAAAATAACAATCTTATTATTTTGAAATCTTTTATTAATGCTATTGATATTCCTATTAGACAGTTATGATAAATTTCGATTATTCTATTTGATGACAGGGAAAATAAACATATTTATCAAACCCCATCAGTTTACTTGAAGTAAAAAGGGTGTTGTGTTTCGAAATATTGCCATGCTTAATCCCCACATTCAGGAAATACTTAATAAAAATTTAAATAAAATAATGAAAGATATAATGTCTGGCAGAACATTAAACAGAGCTGTTATAGGTATTTAAATAGCCTAAGGATGTACCACACTTCTATGAAGGCTGAGATCCTGTGTGTTTCCCATATGCCACACACACAAAATCCTCGAAAATTATAAAAAACGCACTCAGATTATATATATATATAATTTAAAATTGTAAATTATATTCTATAATTTCTTAAAAGCTTTACGCTCATTAAGGCTTTAGGTTAAAATTTAGGTTAATTGAAAATCCAATGGTAGAATCAATAATTTTCATTTATATATGATGTTACCTATGACTTTATTGGAAATGCTCTAAGAATAAAAAATTTAAAAGCCAGAAGCACTATAATAAAAATCCGTGTGGTCAAGGAATGTTTTCTCTGGCCATTCAGTAAAGAATATACAATAACCATTCTGTTGAAAGTAGTGTCCTGTCCCTATCAAGCAAGTAGATGGGTATTATTCATTTTTTTTTGTTTTATATAAAATACACATATCTGAGTTCACAATCCCTATTTTGACCAGGTGTTCGGCCAGGCAGTTATGTACAATTATTTATATATATATATATATATATAAATATAAGAAGAATTTATTGTCTGATATTATATAAATTAATAAAAATTTTTCCTAAAAACCAAACGAAAATATATGTATATTTTTTTCATACAATAAAATATGTGTTCTTAAATACATGTTGATAAAAACAAGGTTGTGCATTTTAATACACTATTTAGCATCTTCCTTATATATATTTTGGGTTTACCACAATTTTAGAATGGATCATTTGTATGAACGTAAATGTATGAAAATTTTGTAAATCTTTAAAAACTGCCCAAATATACTTTCTAATTTACATGTCCGTTTTCAATATTATTAAAAATTGAAGTTAAACGAACATGAGTAAAAATTGAGGAATCTCCATTTCTCCAAGGAAATGAAATTGCTTTGAATGGCTTTGATTCGATATTTTTAAAGTGAAATAGCCGCAAGAAACGTGTCGGTGAGTATCGGTTTGTGCATTCCTGCGCTAACGTCATCGGTGGATGCGATTGAATTCAAAATTCTTGATTAACCAACAAATAATTTTGAGTTGACTTAACTGGAATAATAAATTTTTATGTATATACCTTGATATAGTTCTTCTAAAGTTCTGGTGGTACGAAATGTAACATAAAAGTTGATTAACACAAATGGTTGTAATTTTTAATTTTTTTACGTTTTTAAACAATATTATACTTTAAAAGAGTTTACAAATAAAGGAAAAAGAATAAATATTTCATATCTTTGTTTTGAAGAATTTTCACTTGTTAAAAATAGTAAGTGAATGAAGTGAATATCAATTTTATTAAAGAAATCTATATCGTCTTACATAATATCTATTCTTTTTAATTTACATCGAAAAAAGACAACATTCACATTGCAAATTAATTTATGTTTTGTTATTTCGAAAAGGAAAATTAAAAGTAAATTATTTAATTTATGAATAAAAATTCTAATACAGATTTTTGTTATTTATTGTCTAGGTCTACGATCAAATTTATATTCCATGATCTCTCTATCTATTTCTTGAAGAATCTTTGATATAAAGCAGAACATTTTAAATCTTATGTTTCAAAATAAAAGATACAGCAAATACATAGAAATTTCTTCCGAGCGAATACTCCAAAACTTATTTCGAATCTATTTTTGTGAAATATGTCCACGAAAATACTTCCCCATTCTTAGAATCCAGTGGCTCCAAAATTGCATTTGACGCAGAGATACTACATGTTTTATTTAATTTTAAACTGCCATACAATCTCAGTGCACCAACTAAATAAAGAACGTTTTATTTGATACCCTAAAGACAAAGTCTAAACAGTTGCGACCGAGTACACTGATTTAATATAAAATTTTGCCAGTAAAAAATATTTTAAGAGGTTTTTCCCAGGAAACTCGGAGAATATTCTGAATTTATACTGAAGCAAGGTATTTATCTGAAGAATTTCTAGTGCACGAGATACGATCTGTAACAAAATATTCTCACAAATTCATTTTAAATTAAAATAAGATCAGTGCTTGGTTAGAGCTTTGGCAGCCGTAGTCAACAATTTATTAAAGCCATTTAAAATGGTAGACGGAGGCTCAATTTTGTAATAGACTTCGCATTATTAGGTTGGCAACAGAGTTTTCTTTAGTAATATATATGTGAACCATTCTTCCTTAATAATACGCCACAGAAAGCATTTTCACACATCGTTTTAGGACTAATGATAAGATATAATTAACCACATATATGAACCCTTCTTCCTTATAAATACTTCACAGAAAGCATTTTCACACCTCACTTTAGGACTAATGATAAGATACAATTACCATATATATATGTGAGCCATTCTTCCTTAAAAATACTTCACAGAAAGCATCTTCCCACATCGTTTTATTATTAATAATAAGATACAATTAACCATATATATGTGAACCAATCTTCCTTAAAATTACTTTACAGAAAGCATTTTCCCACATCGTTTTAGGACTAATGATAAGATACAATTTACCACATATATGTGAACCCTTCTTCCTTATAAATACTTCACAGAAAGCATTTTCACACCTCACTTTAGGACTAATGATAAGATACAATTACCCATATATATGTGAGCCATTCTTCCTTAAAATACTTCACAGAAAGCATCTTCCCACATCGTTTTATTATTAATAATAAGATACAATTAACCATATATATGTGAACCATTCTTCCTTAAAAATACTTCACTGGAAGCATTGTTCCACATCGTTTTAGGTCTAATGATAAGATGGAATTAATCAAATATATGTGAACCATTCTTACTTAAAAATACTTCATATGCATTTTCCCACATCGTTTTAGGACAAATGATAAGATACAATTAACCATATGTGGGTGAACTATTTTTCCTTAAAAATACACAACATAAAGCATTTCCCCACATCTTTTTTTGCTTGATTAATGATATACAATTAATAGTGCATAAGAGGCTCAACCCTTTAAAAACCAAACTATCTTTTTGAACTTATAAGAGTTAAGTAAAGCAATAAAAATGAAAATGAAAAAAAATATATTTTTTCACGCTAACATATAATTTTACGAAAAAGTAATATCAGCCCAAAATATTTGCTTTTCTAACACATACATTTTTTAAAAGATATGTTATTTAAAGGCATATTAAGTTTTCTATTTGCAGTTATAGTTTGATAAAACAAAAATACAGCTTCATATAATTCTTCAACTGATACTGTCATATTTGAGAATAACTTAAAAGTAAAGAAAATATCTATTAAAATTATCTAAAAATAACTACTAATCGTTATAAAAAATTATCAAGCGAGACTAAATATATTTATTTCTCCAAATCAAGGAGATTTCTTCTATATCAAGCAATAAAAAAATTTATCATAAAAAAATAGAAAAAAAAAAAAAGTTTATATAAGGCAATATGTTGCGTTTTTGAATAGTTTTAAATGAACTAATGAAGAAAAAAATTTAAATATGTGAAATCCACTCATCAATTAAAATTTTTCTGTAAGTATCATCCATTTACTAGACAAATGAACGTAAAAAGACTGTGATTATGTGAAACTTCATATTGCAAATCATATACATCATATTCAAAACAATATGCATCATATACATCAAATCAGTTCAGTAACATACAGAAATCTATGGAACAAAAGTTAGGCAACTATATTGCAAGAACATCAACTATGTTCTAAAGCCAAAATATCAGAAACGCCAAGAAGAATTAGAAAATAATCAATTTCCTGTTAAATAAGCTTTCATCTATAAAATTCAACATCTTAACTACTAACTTAAATTGCACGACAGTATCTTATATCCATGCGTTTCCGCCAAAGTCGCTTTTCATAAACTTCGTCTAAATACATAAAGTATTGTAGGAATTTTGGAAAGATTATTCATGAAATGTTTCCATTATTTTAGGGACCTTTAAATTCTGAAACATTAAAATTTGCTCGCGTTTTACAGATCTTAATTTTACATTTCTGGCAATATTACGGACCTCATGCATAAAATTCATAAAAGAATTTATTTACAAAAGAAAAATTTCTTTGTGAAGTAAATAGTTGTTTTATTTCAACAACCAAATACTCCCCCTCATGCTACGAAAATACGCGTTGTTTACTGTTATAAGTAAAACACATTTTTAATATAAAAGTCTGTAAAAAAATAACGTACATGATTTAACAGATGGTAGTTATTTAATGAGAATTCCTAAAAATGTGTCGGATTGTTTCGAATAAAAAATAATTGGAGGAAATTTAACTAATCTTTTTTTAAGTATAAAATAAATTTCTTTTTTCCTACTGTTTGTAGCTAATAACATGAGGTAGAAATAAAAGTTCTATAAATTTTTTTAATAAATTATTACAGTGATTCTCAAAGTCTACGTCAGGGTGCACGAATACAACCTAGAAGAATTTTGGATGCTCTCAGTTTGTTGTATTCCAGATAAATATGCGTCCATATATAAAATTTAATATAGTTAATCTTTTTTGCATATCAATTTTCCCATTCAAAAATAGCTTTCGTTAAAGACAACTAATCTTTCTAGTTGTTTTTTTTCTTCTTTTTTTTCCCCACAAAAAGTCTCCTAACATCAATAATGCATTAAAAGTTTCTGGTTGGCTTCTAGGACTAATCTGTGGGAATTGGACATAAACTGTAAGGTGTCAGTAGCAGATGCGTATTTGATAGAAAATTGTATACAGTGCTCCTACAATTATACTACTGTAACAATTATACTACTATAAACAAAAGTAAGACCAATTTACAGTTTAGCTTAGATAGTTTTTAATCCACGTTAAACTGTTGGTTCCTATCTAATTAGCTTAAATTGTGGAAAAAATTACAGTAGAGCCACAAACCAAATCAAGATATATTCTTAACAGTTTTAAGTTGTCCATTTTCTTTCTGTTGATGAGAATTTTTTCCTGCAAGACAGTTTTGCATTATTTTAACATATACTGTATTTTTTGCAATAACTGTAGTAGTACTGCATTTTCAAAATTTGCTTATAATTGCTGTAGTAAAAATTTTGTTCTTTTAAAAAGAACTGTTCAATTTAAAATGGAAATGGAAAGTTTAGGAACTAACGTCAGAAATAGTTCTAGCTATTTCTGGAAACTAAAAGAATTTCATACCAAAAAAAAAAAAATTATTTCTATTGACTTGCATTTGATTTGTTCAGAGACAAAAAAAAAAAAAAAAAAAAAAAAAAAAAACGCAAACTAACTTTAGCAAATTCAGTTGTATTTCAAAGACAATGCACTTATTAAATTCTGCAAAAAATTCTAACCAACATGACGACAAAAAAAAATGACGAAGAATAATAATGAGTGCCAGTAAGGCTCCAAAATAGCCTTAATTAAAACTGAAGTTTTGAGAAAGAACAAAAAAATCTCGTGATCATCGTAACAACTAAAGATGAAAAACGTGAAAAATACGATTCGCTCAACAACAAAAAAACAACATAAAGATTATTAATCAAATCACAGACCAAAAATGTTATGGGAACTAGTTGGGTACAAAGAATTTTTCCAATTAAACCCTTCAGGAAGAACGAGAAAACAAAAAAATGAGTTATCTTGTACAGAAATTAGAAAAAAAGAATTACTTTCTCTCTCTCTCTGATTGTGTATTTCGTTTTTAAAGCGGGGAAAAATGAGACCAGTTCTCATTAAAAAGGTTTTGTGATTTCAATTAAAAAAGCGAAATTCGAATATCCCTTGAATGCGAAGCCCTAAACTCCCAAAAAGCAGTGGACTGTGGGGTATATTTTAATTTGTATGCCTTTAGTTGCGTTTTAAATTACATAAAGGACTGTTTAGTAAACCGCTTTCTTTTTTTTTTTTTTGTCTACAATCCAAGAAATATTAATTTTTTTGTCCATTCGTGAATTCCAAAAATGCATAAATAAATTAATTTTTTGTAAAAATAATAAATCTGTAACTTAAGTGAAGGCCATCGATTTGTGACCGAAGATTGTATTTTCATTTGCAATGAGATGCATAAAAAGCAACTAGAGAGATTTTTCATGTAAACTCATGTTTGTGAAAATTGCAACACCATGAAGGACTTACGCGAGTGAGCTCAAATTTTCAGGAAATGCACATTAGCGCATGATATGCAAATGATTAGAATTTCAAATCCGTAGCGCCTGCGTATGCAGAGCAGCGCCCTCTGAACGGCGGATGGATCCGAATAAATAGACGGTTGTAGCGAGGCGTGTATGGTTATCTGCTAGTGGTAAACGTTATCTCAATCGTTACTTTGCCTCTTCGATGAAAGAGAGCGAGATTTGAACAACTTACAGAGTTTGAACGAGGGGAGAATCATCGGCCTTCGTGAGCTGGATTGTCTTATCGTGCAGTAGCCGCTCGTGTGCAGCGTAACAGCAGCACAGTGATGCGTCTTTGGAAGCAGTGGACGTACGAGTGTCGGACAACTCTTAAATTCGGGAGTGGACACGGCGCTGACGGACCCCACAGCTTCCTCTAGACAATTGGCAGCACAGTGGTCAATAGCTACAGGTGTTTCATTGTGTGGTTCATCAATTCGTAGACGTCTGCTGCAGCTGGACTGAGCGCAAGGACTCCTTTATACAGGATCCCTCTCACGCTAAACCATCGCCGCCTGCGGCTACAATGGGCCGATCAGCATAGAGACTGGCGTGCGGATTGGCAGTATGTCGTGTTTTCTGACGAATCCCACTTTAATTTGTGGTATCATGATGGCCGCATTCGTGTCGCAGACGCTATGCCGGTGAACGCCACCTTTCGGAGTGCATTATCGAACGCCACAGTGGACGAACACCCGGAGTTATGGTCTGGAGTGCATAGCATATCATGGACGATCTCAATTGCTAAGAATTGTGGCCAATCTGAACAGCAACCGGTACATCAATGAAGTTCTTCAGCCCCAAGCTGTTCCCTTTCCTTCAAAGCTTGCCAGGCGCTGTATTTCAACAGGACAATGCCCGCCCTCATATCGCTAGGACTGTTCAATCCTTCTTTGCAACGCGGCAGGTACATCTTCTTCCTTGGCCTGCGTATTCCCCGGATATGTCGCCGATTGAACATGTGTGGGATTTCTTTGGTCGACGTCTCGCTCGTGATTCTCGTCCTGTTGCTTCTGCAGACGAACTTTGGGTGAGCATACAAACAATATGGAATGCTCTTCCTCAGGCAGACATTCAAAATTTGTTTGACTCCATGCCACGTCGTGTAGCAGCACTTATTGCGCGCGTGGTGGCTACACAAAATACTGATTCCGATCTCTTGTTATTGTTTGTTTGCTTTGAACATTTAATCATTTATTTGTACCACTACCACACAACTGTATTAAATTTCATTCAGTTATGACGATTCCTTCATGGTGTTACAATTTTCACAAACATGAGTATATTTGAGAAATTTTTACACGAAGTGGTTTCGGTACTACAATAATTTTCAGTTAAATTCTTTAAAGTTTTTAACCGTGTTTTATTTTATAAATATTAACGCATTACACGGTTTAAAAATCCGTATTAATTAGTATGAAGCATATGATTTTTATTTATTTATTCTTGTATTGGTTTTATAAGATAAATGTAAACTATAATTGTTTATTTTTCAACAACTTAATCTATGATTGCAGAAACCTCATGAGATTGTTAAAAACCCCATTCCTGTATGACATCTATTAACATTTGCTTAATTTTGCAATGAAACCCTTTGTTTTACTGATTTTTCAATATTTTTTATAATCACTATAGTAAAACATTAAAAGAATTCTTCAAATTAAAATGAAAATGCGAGTTTAGGAATATCCAAGAACAGGCGTAGGAAATATTTCTAGCTATTTCTGAAAAGGAAAATAATTTCATCCCAAAATACATTATTTCAATTTACTTGTATTTTATTTGTTCAAAACAAAACGAAACAAAACAAAAAAAAAACGCAAACTAATTTTGACAAATTCAGTTGTATTTCAAAGACAATGCATTTATTAAATTCTGCAAGAAATTCTAACCAACATGACGACAAAAAAAAATGACGAAAGATCATAATGAGTGCCAGTAAGGCTCCAAAATAGCCTTAATTAAAAGTGAAGTTTTGAGAAAAACCAAACAAAAAAATCACGTGATCATCGTAACAACAAAAGATAAAAAAAACGGGAAAAAATACGATTCTCTCAACAACAAAAATAAAAGCATAAAGATTATTAATCAAATCACAGATCAAAACTGTTATGGGAACTAGTTGGGTACAAAGAATTTTTCAATTAAACCCTTTAGGAAGAACGATAAGACAAAAAAATGAGTTATCTTGTACAGAAATTAAAAAAAATTATTTTCTCTCTCTGATTGTGTATTTCGTTTTTAGCGCAGGGTAAAAAAATGAGACCAGTTCTCATTAAAAGGTTTTGCGATTTCAATTAAAAGCAAAATTCGAATATCTTTGAATGTGAAGCCCTAAACTCCCAAAAGCAGTGGGCTGTGGGGTACATTTTTAATTTGTATGTCTTTATTTGCGTCTTAAATTACATAAAGGACTGTTTAGTAAACCGTTTTCTTTCTTTTCTGTCTACATTCAAGAAATATTTTTTTTTTGTCCATTTGCGAATTAAAAAAAAAAAGGCATAAATAAATAATTTATTTTTGTAAAATAATAAATCTGTATCAATTTTAGTGAAAGCCATCGATTCGTGACTAGAGATTGTATTTTTATTTGCAATCAGATACGTAACAAGCAATCAGAGAGATTTTTCGTGTATTTGAGAAGTTTTTACACGAAGTGTTTTCAGTAGTACAATATTTTTTTAGTTAAATACTTTAATTTTTAAAGCTGTTTTATTTGAATATATAGTAGCGCATTACACGGGTTAACAATCTGTATTAATTAGTACGAATAATATGATTTTTATTTAATTATTCTTGTATTATATTTATGTGATAAATGAAAACTATGATTGCTTGTTTTCCAACAACTTAATCTCTGATTGCAGGAACCACATGAGATTCGGAAAACCACATTCTATTATCTCCAAAAGTCAGACCAATTAAATTCAATTTAAAATTCTCGGGGCTTATGGAATTTTTATTATATTTTTTTATGTTGCTGGCACTGCCCTTGACATCTGTGTGAAATTTGACGTCAAAATATTCATTAGTGTTTGAGTTACGCTTGTCTTTGTGAGACGCTAAAACTGATTCCGGCGATTTTTAAAATGTATGAATTCATTGAGCAAGAACTTCCGTTAAATTCTTATAGAATGTTACAGAAGGCATTCAGTGAGCATTCCTGTGTCGGAAAGAAATGTTTAGAAGTGGTGTAAACAGTTTAACGAAGGCAGACAAAGCGTTGAAGACGAAGAGCCCTCTGTTCGAACATTAACTTCAACCGACAAAGCTCACATCCAAAAATTAAAGATTTGGTGCTTGCAAATCGTCGATTTGCAATTAGAGACCTTGCTGATGATGTTGAAATTTCAAAATTCCATTTTAAAAGAAGTTTTTGGTCTCAAACGTGTTAAATCGTGATTGATACCGAAAACACTGAATGCGCCAGCTCACACTGCATTGATTCTTCGTGACTCTTTCGCAAAAATGAAACTCATATCGTTCCACAATCACCGTATTCACTTAATTTAGCATCGTGCTACTTCTTTCTATTCCCTAAACTCAAAAGACCACTCTGGGGATACCGTTTTGAGTCGATTGAAGAGACATTTAAAAAATGCCGGAATCAGTTTTAGCATCTCTTAAAACCAAGCGTAACTCAAGCACTAAGGAATATTTTGACGTGAAATTTCACACAGATGTCAAGGACAATGCCAACAACCCTAAAAAAAGAAGAAGAAATTGAAATAACATATGCCCGAAAGTTAAATTGAAACTTTTACTCTTACTTTTACTTTACTTTACTTCTTACTTTACATTACTTTCTTACTTTTTTGAATACAGTAGTACTGTATGACATTTAGTAACATTTGCTTATTTTTGCCATGTAACCACAATTTACTTATTTTTCAATATAGGTAAACTAGGTTTTTATAACCACTATAGTAAAACCATTAGAAGTACTGTTCAATTTAAAATGGAAATGGCGAGTTTAGGAACAAGCGTAAGAAATTTGTCTAGCAATTTCTGAAAAATAAAAGAATTTCCTCCAAAAAAATTCTTTCAATTGACTTGCATTTTTATTTGTTCAGAAACAAAAAAAAAAAAAAAAAAAAAACGCAAATTAATTTTGGCAAATTCAGTTGTATTTCAAAGTCAATGCACTTATTCAATTCTGCAAGAAATTCTAACCAACTTGATGACATAAAAAAAAAAAAAAAAAGACGAAAGATCATAATGAGTGCTAGTAAGCTCCAAAATAGCTTTAATTAAAACTGAAGTTTTGAGAGAAAAAAAAATCTCGTGATCATCGTAACAACTAAAGATCAAAAACGTGAAAAATACGATTCTCTCAACAACAAAAAAATAAAGAATAAAGATTATTAATCAAATCACAGACAAAAATGTTATGAGAACTAGTTGGGTACAAAGAATTTTCCCAATTAAACCCTTCAGGAAGAACGAGAAAAACAAAAAAAATGAGTTATCTTGTACAGAAATTAGAAAAAAAGAATTACCTTCTCTCTCTCTGATTGTGTATTTCGTTTCTAGCGCGGGGGAAAAAATGGGACCAGTTCTCATTAGAAAGGTTTTGCGATTTCAATTAAAAGCGAAATTCGAATATCCCTTGAACGTGAAGCCCTAAACTCCCAAAAGCAGTGGACTGTGGGGTACATTTTTAATTTGTATGCCGTTAGTTGCGTTTTAAATTACATAAAGGACTGCTTAGCAAACCGTTTTTTTTTTTTTTTTTTTTTGTCTACATTCCAACAAATATTAATTTTTTTGTCCATTCAAGAATTCAAAAAATGCATAAATGAATTTTTTTGTAAAATAATAAATCTGTAGTAATTTAAGTGAAGGCCATCGATTTGTGACCGAAGATTGTATTTTCATTTGCAATGAGATGCGTTAAAAAATCATTTAGAGAGATTTCTTTATGTATTTGATAAATTATTTCAATACCACAATATTTTTATTTAAATTCTGTAACTTTTAATGCTGTTTTAGTTTATTAATAGTAATGCATTACATAGTTTTACAATCTGTATTAATTAGTGTATGAGAAATACGGTTTTTATTTCATTATTCTTGTATAAGATTTACAAGATAAATAATGAAAACTATGATTGTTTATTTTCCAACAATTGAATCTCTGTTTGCAGAAACCATATAATATTTTCACATTGTAGATGGATATTTACATATTAAGGATAGAAATGACATGAATGTGGTTTTCCTCTGACGCATGGTTAGGGGCCTGATGGTCGAGTGGCTAGCACTTTGCCTTTGGTACCACATGCTTTAAGTTCGAATCCTGGAGGTGGCATGGATGTTTGTTAGCGGTTCGGAATATACATTAAAGTGTAGGTGACGGTCTAATTAGCCTAAAATGTGCACAAAATGGCCATACAGCGACAAACAAATGATATGTACAATAGCTGATTGGTGTATCTTGAAGCTGCAATATTTTAATGTGTACTGTATGATATTTATGAACATATGCTTATTTTTGTAATGTAAACACCTTTCCTTTGATATTTCAATATTTTTTTAAAAATAAATATAGTAAAACAATTAGAAATATTGTCATTTAAAATGGAAATGATAATTTTAAGAACATCCAAGAAAATGTTCGTAATATTCTTAGCTATTTTGTAAAAATAAAAGAATTTCATACCAAAAAAAAAAAAAAATATACTTTCAATTGACTTGCATTTTATTTGTTCAAAAAAAAAACAAAAAAAAAAAAAGCGCAAACTAATTTTGGCAGATTCAGTTCCATTTCAAAGACAATGCACTTATTAAATTCTGCAAGAAATTCTAACCTACATGACGACGACAAAAAAGACGAAAAATGAGAAAGAACAAAAAAAAAAAAAAAAATCTCGTGGTCATCGTAACAACAAAAGATCAAAAACGTGAAAAATACGATTCCCTCAACAACAAAAAAATAAAGCATCAAGATTATTAATCAAATCACAGACCAAAAATGTTATGGGAACTAGTTGGGTTCAAAGAATTTTTCCAATTAAACCCTTCAGGAAGAACGATAAAACAAAAAAATGAGTTATCTTGTACAGAAATTAGAAAAAAAAGAATTAATCTGTCTCTTTGATTATGTATTTCATTTTTAGTGGGGAAAAAATGAGACCAGTTCTCATTAAAAAGGTTTTGCGATTTCAATTAAAAGCGAAATTCGAATATCCCTGGAATGCGAAGCCCTAAACTCCCAAATGCAGTGGGTTGTGGGGTACATTTTTAATTTGTATGTCTTTAGTTGCATTTTAAATTGCATAAAGGACTGTTTAGTAAATAGTTTTTTTTTGTCTACATTCCAACAAATATTAATTTTTTTGTTCCAATCGTGAATTCAAAAAATGCATGAATAAATTAATAAATCTGTAATTTAAGTAAAGGCCATCGATTCGTGACCGAAGATTGTATTTTTAATTACAATCAGTTGTGTAAGCATTTAGGGACGTTTATTCAGTACAATACCAATTTTTTATTTAAATTCTTTAACGTTTTTAACGCTGTTTTATTTTATTTACAATAATACATTACACATATTAAAAATCTGGCCAATTGGCTAGTGCTCTGGCCTTTGGTACCACGGGCTTCAGTTTCGAATTCTGGCAGTGGCATGGACGTTCGTTAGGAGTTCGGAATCAATGTTAAATTTCAGGTCACGTCTAATAAGTCTAAAGTGTGCACAAAAGGAATGTACAGCAACAAACCACTGATTGGTATATCAGATATTGAGGCTGCATTATTTTTTAACGTGTACTGCATGATATTTGCATTTGCTTATTATTGCAATGTAACCCTAGCTTTACTTATTTTCAATATATTTTTTATAACCACTATAGTAAAGCTATAGAAATATTGTGCAGTTTAAAAAGGAATTGATAATTTTAATATTATTCAAGAAAATATTTGAAGTATTCATCTCGTAAAAATAAAAGAATTTCTTCCCCCAAAAAAAAAAATACTTTCAAATGACATGCATATTATTTGTTCAAAACAAAACAAAACAAAACAAAAAAATGCAAACTAATTTTGGCAAATTCAATTGTATTTCAAAGACAATGCACTTATTAAATTCTGCAAAAATTCTAGCCAACATGACGACAAAAAAAAAAATGACGAAAGATCATAATGAGTGCCAGTAAGGCTCCAAAATAGCCTTAATTAAAACTGAAGTTTTGAGAAAAAAATCACATGATCATCATAACAACTAAAGATCAAAAACGTGAAAAAATACGATTCCCTCAACAACAAAAAAAAATAAAGCATAAAGATTATTAATCAAATCACAGACCAAAAATGTTATGTGAACTAGTTGGGTACAAATAATTTTTCCAATTATACCCTTCAAGAAGAACGATAAAAAAAAAATGAGTTAGCTTGTACAGAAAAAAAAAAAAAAAAAATTACTTTCTCTTCTGATTGTGTATTTGGTTTTAGCGCGAAGGGAAAAAAATGAGACCAGTTCTCATTAAAAAGGTTTTGCGATTTCAATTAAAAGCGAAATTCGAATATCCCTCGAATGCGAAGCTCTAAACTCCCAAATGCAGTGGGTTGTGGGGTACGTTTTTAATTTGTATGTCTTTAGTTGCTTTTTAAATTACATAAAGGACTGTTTAGTAAACCGCTTTCTCTTTTTATTTGTCTACATTCCAAGAAATATTAATTTTTTTTTGTCCATTCGTGAATTCAAAAAATGCATGAATAAATTAATTTTCTTTGTAAAATGACAAATCTGTAATTTAAGTGAAGGCCATCGATTTGTGGTCGAAGATTGTATTCTTATTTGCAGTCAGATGCGTAAACAACATTCAGATACGTTTCTCAAGTATTTGAGAAATTTTTACACGAAGTGTTTTCAAGTACTACAATATTTTTAATTAAATTCTTTAATTTTTTAAAGCTGTTTTATTTAAGAAATATTAGCGCAGTACATGGTTTAACAATCTGTATTAATTAGTAGGAAGCATATGATTTTTATTTAATTATTCTTGTATTAGATATATATGATGAATAAAAATTACGATTGCTTGTTTTCCAACAGCTTAATTTGTGATTGCAGAAACCACAGGAGATTGTGAAAATATTATGTGGCTTTTAGCAATGCAAATGGGTATTTACATATTAAGGAAAGAAATGACATGTTCCATTCACATGACATATTCCATTCCATTCACAGTCATGAAGAGTTTCATGGCCAGTGGATAAAAATTAAATTAGTGTAAAAATCGCACGAATTAATAAGAGGGGAAGGTGAAAAGTTATCGGCCTGATATAAAGATGGCGCCCAATCAGCAAAAAATTTATGTTTCCTGCTTGGGAGTACGTGTAATTAATTTGTATGACAAGTTTCAACTTGTTCTCTTGATTAGTTTGTTTACACGAATTTTTGCATTAGAAGGCTTGCGTGTTTTTCATTAAAATGGATAAACTTGAATATCTTGCGGTCATAAAATTCTTCGTTTTGGATGTATTAACCTATAAGGAAATTCACCTGAAGTCGACAAAAGTTTGCAAGAACTCTGCTCCTTCCATGTCAACCGTTAAAAAGTGAGCAACCGTTAAAAAGTGAATTTAAACGTGATGCACTTCTTTCGAAGATGACCCACGTGAAGGACGGCTAAAAACCACAACCACACTGGGAAACATCGAAAAAGTGCATGATATCGTGTTGGATGATAGGCGAGTAAAGGTGAGTGATATAGCTGAGGCTGTGGGGATATCGGAAGAAAGGAGGCGAAATATCTTGCACAAAGAATGAGGGATGTGAAAGTTCTGCTCAAGATGGGTGCCGCATTTGCTGAAGAAATTTGTTTCTGGGAAGCGCTTCGAATCCAATGAAGACGTTGAGAGGACCGTAGAGGGAATATTTTCACAACCTTTCAGACTCTCACTCAAGGGAAGGAATATTGATGTTGGAGAAACGTTGGATTTTTAGGAACAGAATCAGCTCGTAGAACATACAGCAAAGAAAGAATTAAGAGACCAAACACTGCTGATGACTGCTATTTGCAGTTAACGGCACAAAACTGCTACATGAGTTCTTTTCTTGAAGTAGCCATTAAAAGGTTGATATCCAGATCAGTTGTGAGCAGAAAAACTTTACAAAAGATGATTAGTTACAAGGAGTTCAGTATTATGTGTATCCCACATACTACACCATTGAAGAAAAGGTTAAATTAGGCACGTATGCACGTACATGCAAAATGAAATAAAATTCAATATGGATGTCTGTAATTTTTATTGAAGAATCTATATATTGTTTGTAAAATAAGATTGTTGATTTGTTGGTAACTAGTTGTTGTCCTAGTAATTTCAATCAAAGGTACAGGTTGGATGAATTCAGTGCAGTTGTGTAAGCAGGTATCTCAATGATCTGTACATTGTCCCAAGTGGTACCTTTACAAAATACTAGATTCTTGATTCAATTATTAGTCCTTATACAAGTGCAGTTAGCGACTAGTTCAACCTACAAAGCCACGCAGAGATCTATTAGTGAATTACTTAGACTTACGGAGACTATTAAACATATGGCCTGGCTAGCAAACTCTTCAGATATTAACCTGATTGGGATGATTGGTATAGTAAGGATGTCATCCGAAACAAAATATAGCCAACGAGGAAGAAGTCAAGGTTGATAGATTCTCATTTGAAAGACGGTTTGACCTTTACGTTAATCTTCGGATTTGCACGTTTTTTTCCGCTTCTTAGACTTTGGAACAATTAACGAGAGAGGGAGAAATCGAAAAGGGAGTGTGCAGAGTCAAGAGAAGAGTCCCAGGTAGTACAAAGACTCTTCTGTACAAAGAGTACAAAGATCCTTAAACGAACATGCTTTTAATATGATTTTGTAAATATTTGTTACACAATTTTTGTTTTGTATCTTATGAGTTGTAGTTGTGCAGTGCTATCTCTGATATTTTAATAAATATGAAAGTCAAAAGATTCGAAGCATCCTTTAAAGAAACCATACTGAATCAAGACCACACATATCAGGCCTAACTTTTACTGGTATGCTGACTGTGTTACCACCCCAACTCATATATATCACTTCTTCAACTTTTTAAATTTAATTTTAATATTCTTCGTAATATTATAAGAATTTTTAAAAATTTTTTTGCATTGAGTTATTTATTCATCTTTCTAATTTTGTATTCAATATATAGTCTTTATTGATATACGTTTGCATAATATTCGAAACCATTAATTATTTCCGATATAATAAAAATTATAAACAACAACAAAATTTACAGTTTTTGAGTTACAATGCATTTCAGAAATCCTTTAAAAAAATACTGACTACTTTTGTTTTATTTGGTGACTTAATATTCACTTTATTGAATATATACGTATTAAACTTTTATCAAAAACACAAAGCACATCATTCTAATAACCTTTTTTTTTTTTCCACAGCTAAGAAACAGAGATTTTGGTTTTATTCCTTCTAAAGTACCATTGAAGCATTAGCCCAAAATTAAAAAAAAGAAATAAGAAAAAAAAAAAAAAAGAAAACGCCAGACGAAATTTAATACTTATTTCCTACAGAACATTAAGAATTTTTTAAAAAGGGAACTGGATCAATTTCCCCATAAAATCCCTACATCTAAAGAAACTTACTCAATAGCATTTCAATGTGAAAGACATTTCACTAGAACGATCATAACAACGAAAAAAAAAGTTCTAGTATATTCTAGGCAAAGCAGTTACAAATGGTACTAGGGTACGGAAGAAAGAAGAAAAAAAAAAATTCGTCTGAATCTGAACTAACGGGATCATCATAATAATTCCTTGAGTGTAATTTAGGGCAACGGTGAAGTAATAAGGAAATGCCATAACCTCCTTCCCTCCCCTATACGTCTAATGACATTTGCCGAAAGGTCTAGAGGGAAAAAATGAATCCCTGGATGGATTTAGGGTGGGAAAAAAAAAAGGAGGAAATGGCGGACTAATTCTGTTGGAAAAGGTACTTCTAAATGGGATTGGTGCGCTAAAGGATGATAGGTGAGAAAGAAAAAGAAGTTATAAATTAGCGCAGGAAAATTTTGGGGACCGAAAATTTTCCAGACTGCGGTTGATGGAAAAAGGATTGATGTTACTACCGTTAAATATTCCGGTGAAATATATCTCGTAAATTTATTGGCTTCCAATTGTAATTAACGATGTGAAGTGTTTAAAAATAGAAATCTTGTGAGAGGTTGACGTTTTATAAAGTTGCACTTCTGTACTTCGAAGAGAATTATATTTAGATATTAAACGTTAATTATTAAAAGAATTTTCTTAAAACTGTTCTGGTGTTAGTTTAAATTATATAATATTCTTATTATGACATTTAATGCCATTTGTACATATATCCTTTGTCTTGAGCCAAGCCAAAAGCGTAACTCAAACATTAATGAATATTTTGTTGGCCAAATTTCACACAAATGTCAAGGACAAGTCCAGCAACGTAAAAAAATAAAAATATATATAATTCCATAAGCCCCGGAAATTTTAAATTGAAAATTGGTCTTATTTTTGGACACAGCAATATTCCACATATAACGTTTATTGGAATATGTTTGTATAATATTAACAGTCATTAATTATTTGCATTACTATTAAGAATATAAAACACCACCAATATTACAGTTTTCTGAGTTGCAATGTATTCCAACAATAAAATGCGAAAAATTTCTTCAAAAAATGTTGAATTTTTTTTTATTTAATGACTTCCTAATCACTTTATTGAATATATAGCATTAAACTTTTTCAAAAACACAAAACGCATCATTCTAATAAACTTTCTTTTTCCACCGCTACGAAACAGAATGAAAACTAAAGAAAATTAAAGAAATCTTCATTTCTCTAAACTTTAGTTTTACTCCTTTTAAGTACCAATGAAGCATTAGCCCAAAAGTTTAAAAAGAAATAAGAAGAAGAAAAAAAAAAAAAAAAAAGAAAACACCAGACGAAATTTAATACTTATTTCCCTACAGAACATTAAGAATTTTTTAAAAAGGAACTGGATCAATGTGCCCCATAAAATCCCTACATCTAAAGAAACTTACTCAATAGCATTTCAATGTGAAAGACATTTCACTAGAACGATCATAACAACGAAAAAAAATTTATACTATATTCTAGGCAAAGAGCAGTTACAAATGGCACTAGGGTACGTAAGAAAGAAGAATAAGAAAAAAAAAATTCGTCTGAATCTGAACTAACGGCTCATCATAATAATTCCTTGCGTGTAATTTAGGGCAACGGTGAAGTAATAAGGAAATGCCATAACCCTCCTTCCCTCCCCAATACGTCTAATGACATTTGCCGAAAGGTCTAGAGGGGAAAAAATGAATCCCTGGATGGATTTAGGGAGGGGGAAAAAAAAAGAGGAAATGGCTGACTAATTCTGTCGGAAAAGGTATTTCTAAATGGGATTGGTACGCTAAAGGATGATACCTGCGGTGAGAAAGAAAAAGAAGTTATAAATTTTGGGGGACTGAAAATTTTCCAGACTGCGGTTGATGGAAAAGGATTGATGTTACTTCCGCTAAGTATCAGAGTGAAATATATCAAGTAAATTTAATGGTTTCCAATTCTAATTAATGCTGTGAAGTGTTTAAAAATAGAAGTCGTGCGAGAGGTTGACGTTTTATAAAGTTGCAGGTTGTGTGTTTTGAAGATAATTATATTTACATATATATAAAGTTGCAGGTTGTGTGTTTGAAGAGAATTATATTTAGACATATAAAGTTGCAGTAATTAATTATTAAAATAATTTTCTTTAAACAATTCAGTTGTTAATTTATATTATAGAATTTTCTTATTATGACATTTAATACCATTTGTACATATATAATTTTTCTTGAACTTATAACTTACTTTAAAGCTGGCTAGCTAACTCAAAGCAACGGTAAAGGCAATGAACGTACCATTTGCGGAGTACATACGTAATAAGAAATATGACAAATATCTCTATATCTTAAAACAAATTTATTTTTATATCAAAAACATCTTAAATGATTATTATTATATCTTAATGATGGTTATTATTTATAATTTAATGATGTCTTATTTTAATGGCTTAGTAAATAAGTTAACAATTTAATCAAATGCTGAGTAAAGACAATTCGAAGGCCCTGAAAGGTTGAAGGGAGTGATTTAAGTGGGGGTAGTAACACATTAAGCATACCTGTAAAGTTAGACTATCAAAAGCTATTATAATTTAACTCAAGCCATAAAAATTTAAAAACTGATTATTTAGGTATCTAACACGATATAAAATTCAAAAAGTAAGCATACTATTTCAAGGGCTAAGCACTTTTACTTTTGGTGCTTCGCTACTACTACTATATGTATCAGATTCAGCGTTAACTAGGGTGCATCATTAAGGGCCTTCTACATTGCTTCCATATTTTACCAATTTTGAAAGAAAGGCGACTGTCAGAATGATATCTCTCTCCTGAAGGCTTCTCATTCTACTGTTCGATGCAAGAAAACATTTTAGCCTATAGATTAGCGGTACAATTTCCTTCCCGTTGCAACCACAGCTTTCATAAACAATGAGCCTTGATTTCGATTGGACAAAGTATATAAAGATAATAATTACAGATTGTTGAATTGTTTAATGCGTTACTATTTGTAAAATAAAACAGAGTTAAAAAAAGTTAAAAAGAATTTAACTTAAAAATATTGTTGTACTGAAAACACTACCTGTAAATATTTCTCAAAATGCATGGGAAATCTCTGAACGCCTTTTACGCATCTGACTGCAATTACGAGCACAATCTTTGGTCACAAATCGATGGCCTTTACTTAAATTACAGATTTATTATATTACAAAGAAAATTAGTTTATTCATGCGTTTTTGAATTCACGATTGGGCAAAAAAATTAATATATGTTGGAATGTAGGCAAAAAAAAGAAAGCGGTTTACTAAACAGTCCTTTATGTAATTTAAAACGCAACTAAAGACACACAAATTAAAAATGTGCCCCACAGCCCAATGCGTCATTTTTTTCCCCGCGCTAAAAACGAAATAAACAATCAGAGAGAGAGAGAGAGAAATTCTTTTTCTAATTTATGGTACAAGATAACTCACTTTTTTGTTTTATCGTTCTTCCTGAAGGGTTTAATTGGAAAAATTCTTTGTACCCACTAGTTCCCATAACATTTTTGGTCTGTGATTTGATTAATAATCTTTATGCTTTAGTTTTTGTTGTTGAGGGAATCGTATTTTTTCATGTTTTTGATCTTTAGTTTGTTACGATGATCACGTGTTTTTTTCCCTCAAAATTTCAGTTTTAATTAAAGGCTATTTTTGAGCCTTACTTACTTTTTTGAGCCTTGGTTAGGATTTTCGTTATTTTTTTTTTTTTTTTTGTCGTCCTGTTGGTTAGAATTTCTTGCAGAATTTAATAAGTGCATTGTCTTTGAAATACAACTGAATTTGCCAAAATTAGTTTGCGTTTTTTTTTTTTTTTTTTTCTGAACAAATAAAATTCACGTCAATTGAAAGAATTTTTTGGAGGAAATACTTTTATTTCTTACGATAGAGCTAGAAGTATTTCTTACGCTCGTTCTTGAATATTCTTAAACTCCCCATTTCCATTTTAAATTGAACAATACTTCTAATGGTTCTAAGATATTGGTTTAAAAAAATACTGCAAAATCAGAAAAACTGTGATTACATTGCTGATAATATCAGTCGTTTAAGTTATTAAGAGCTAATTAAGTAGATTGAAGTTATTAGAGGTCACTCACACTAATTATAATTTTTGCTTGCTGGCCATTAGAGAGATCAACCACATTGTCATTTCTTTCCTTAATATATAAATACCCCTTTAGAATGGGAAAATATGTAGTTTCTGGAATCAGCGATTCAGTTATCGGAAAATAAGCATTCATATTTTTATTACTTATATAAATCTAATACAAGAATAATTTAATAAAAAACGTACGTTTCACATTCTAATTAATATTACTGTAGAATGCATTACTATTTATAAAATAAAACAACGTAAAAAAGTTAAATAATTTAACTAAAAAAATATTGTGGTTTTGAAATAATTTCTCTACTATATAAATAAATCTCACTAAATGTTTTTTACGCATTTGATTGCAAATAAGAATAAAATGTTCCGTCACAAATCGAAGGCCTTGACTTAAATTACCGATGTATAATTTTACAAAGAAAATTAATTATTCATGCATTTTTGAATTCACGATTGGGCAAAAAAAAAATTAATATTTCTTGGAATGTAGACAAAAAAAAAAAAAAAAAAAAAAGAAATCGTTTCACTAAACAGTCCTTTATGTAATTTAAAACGCAACTAAAGACATACAAATTAAAAATGTACCCCACAACCCACTGCTTTTAGGAGTTTAAGGCTTCACATTCGAGGGATATTCGAATTTCGCTTTTAATTGAAATCGCAAAACCTTTTAATGAGAACTGGTCTCATTTTTTTTCCCTTCGCGCTAAAACCAAATACACAATCAGAGAGAGAGAAAGTAATTTTTTTTTCTAATTTCTGCACAAGATAACTCATTTTTTTATCGTTCTTCTTGAAGGGTTTAATTGGAAAAATTATTTGTACCCAACTAGTTCCCATAACATTTTTGGTCTGTGATTTGATTAATAATCTTTATTCTTTATTTTTTGCTGTTGAGGGAATCGTATTTTTTCACGTTTTTGATCTTTAGTTGTTACGATGATCATGTAATTTTTTTCTCAAAACTTGTTTTAATTAAGGCTATTTTGGAACCTTACTGGCACTCATTATGATCTTTCGTCATTTTTTGTCGTCATGTTGGCTAGAATTTTTGCAGAATTTAATAAGTGCATTGTCTTTGAAATACAATTGAATTTGCCAAAAGTTAGTTTGCATTTTTTGTTTTGTTTGGTTTTAAATATGCATGCCATTTGAAAGTATTTTGGGGGGAAGAAATTCTTTTATTTTTATGAGATAGCTAGAATACTTCAAATATTTTCTTGAATAATATTAAAATTATCAATTCCTTTTTTAAACTGCACAATATTTCTATAGCTTTAACTATAGTGGTTATAAAGAAAAATATATTGAAAAATAAGTAAAAGCTAGGGATTTACATTGCAAAAATAAGCAAATACAAATATCATGCAGTACACGTTAAAATAATGCAACCTCAATATCTCATATACCAATCAGTGGTTTTGTTGCTGTACATTCATTTTGTGCACACTTTAGACTTATTAGACGTGACCTGAAGTTTAACATTGATTCGAACTCTAACGAACGTCCATGCCACTGCCAGAATTCGAATCTGAAGCCCGTGGTACCAAAGGCCAGAGCACTAGCCAATTGGCCAGATTTTTTAATATGTAATGTATTATTGTAAATAAAATAAAACAACGTTAAAAACGTTAAAAGAATTTAAATAAAAAAATTGTTATTGTACTGAATAAACGTCCCTAAATGCTTCTTACACATCTGAATGCAATTAAAAATACAATCTTCGGTCACGAATCGATTGCCTTTACTTAAACTACAGATTTATTAATTTATTCATGCATTTTTGAATTCACGATTGGAACAAAAAAATTAATATTTGTTGGAATGTAGACAAAAAAAAAACCGGTTTACTAAACAGTTCTTTATGCAATTTAAAATGCAACTAAAGACATACAAATTAAAAATGCACCCCACAGTCCACTGCTTTTGGGAGTTTAGGGTTCGAATTCAAGGGATATTCGAATTTCGCTTTTAATTGAAATTGCAAAACCTTTTAATGAGAACTGGTCTCCTTTTCCCCCCACTAAAAATGAAATACACAATCAGAGAGACAGAGTAATTCTTTTTTTCTAATTTCTGTACAAGACAACTCATTTTTTTTTTTTGTCGTTCTTCCTGAAGGGTTTAATTGGAAAAATTCTTTGTACCCAACTAGTTCCCATAACATTTTTGGTCTGTGATTTGATTAATAATCTTTATGCTTTATTTTTGGTTGTTGAAGGAATCGTATTTTTCACGTTTTTGATCTTTAGTTGTTACGATGATCACGAGATTTTTTGTTCTTTCTCAAAACTTCAGTTTTAATTAAGACTATTTTGGGGTCTTACTGGCACTCATGATTTTTTTTTGTCGTCATCTTGGTTAGAATTTCTTGCAAATTTAATAAGCGCATTGTCTTTGAAATACAACTGAATTTGCCAAAATTAGTTTGCGTTTTTTTCTGTTTGTTTTGTTCTGAACAAATAAAATGCAAGTCAATTGAAAGAAATTTTTTTTTTTTGGATGAAGTTCTTTTATTTTTAAGATATAGCTAGAAATATTTCTTGTTTTTGAATATTCTTAAATTCGCCATTTCCATTTTAAATTGAACAGTACTACTAATTGCTTTGCTGTAGTTCTTTAAAAAAATATTGAAATATCAGAAAAATTTTGATTACATTGCCGAAAATAAGCAAATGTTCAAAAATATCATACAGTACACGTTAAAATAATGCAGCGTCAATATCTGATAAACAAATCAATGTAGCTGCTATACTTTAACATTAGTTAGTCAGGGCAAGAAATGGGTGTGGTCTGTGGTCATTCTTTTTCTAATTAGACCGGGACCTACATTTGAAGTGGATTCTGAACCAATACAAACATCCAAGGCATCGCCGGGATTCCAGCATAGTACCAAGTGCCAAAGCGACCGACCATCAGGTCCTTCCAAAAATGGATTTTAAAAGGGTCTGCATTTTTTGTAAGTACAAACTGAGCAAGGAAATTTCAAGTTAGGCATTATTAGGAATTACATTAGTGGGCCATTGGGTTTGTTGGCTCTGGGGTAATTGGGAGGGGAGGGGCAAGAAGTTTGAGTGCGAGTCCTTCCGCCATTCATAGACAAAGAGTTCAGTAATGGATTTCTAGGAACAAGAACACCAAGAAGAGAGATTAAATACTGCTGATGACTGCTTTTTGCTATTAACAGCATAAAACTCCTACCTGAAATTCTTTTATTGTAGTAGCTACTTGGTTCCAGCTCAACTAAGCGCAGAAACCTTTACAAAGGATGAGTAGATACAAAGTGTTCAGTATTATGTGTATCCACATAAATCGTTATTGAATGAAAGGTTAAATTAGACATGTACATGCTAACTGAAGTGAATTGGAACATACTCTGAACTTTAGGAGACGTGTTAACACCCCAACTTAAATCACTCCCTTAACATTTCAAGGTCTTCGAACGGTCTTTACACGGCAATTCATTTCACAGTTAACTTAGTTATTAAACACTAGTATTAAAATAAGACATCATTAAGATATAAATAATTACCCTTCATAAATAATTACCGTCATTGAGATAAAAATAAATTTATATCTTAAATGGTAATTATTGTAAGATATAGAGGTTTTTTTTTTTTTATATTTTTTGTAACGTAAGGTATTCCATAAATGGTACGTACATTGCCTCTGCCAACGCAGCAAACAAGCTCGCCCATTTTACTACCAGTTAACGACAGAGAATATGAATACAAATAATATTAATTTCTATAATAAGAATATTATATAGTTAAAACTAACACCAGAATTGTTTTAAGAAAATTCTTATAATAATTAACGTTTAACATCTAAATATAATTATCTTCAAAGCACACAACTGCAACTTTATAAGACGTTAACCTCTCACGATTTCTATTTTTAAACACTTCGCAGCGTTAATTAGAATTGGAAGCCATTAAATTTACGAGATATATTTCACCCGGATACTTAAAGGAAGTAACATCAATCCTTTTCCCATCAACCGCAGTCTGGAAAATTTTCGGTCCCCAAAATTTTCCCCTCGCGAATTTATAACTTCTTTTTCTTTCTCACCGCAGGGTATCCTCCTTTAGCGCACCAATCCCATTTAGAAATACCTTTTCAACAGAATTAGTCAGCCATTTCCCTCTTTTTTCCCCTCCCTAAATCCATCCAGGGATTCATTTTTTCCCTCTAGACCTTTCGGCAAATGTCATTAGACTTATTGAGGAGGGAAGAAGGTTATGGCATTTCCTTATTACTTCACCGTTGCCCTAAATTACACGCAAGGAATTATTATGATGAGCCGTTAGCTCAGATTCAGATTTTTTCTCTTCTTTCTTAAGTACCCTAGTACCATTTGTAACTGCTTTGCCTAGAATATAGTAGAACTTTTTTTTCGTTGTTATGATCGTTCTAGTGAAATGTCTTTCACATTTAAATGCTATTGAGTAAGTTTCTTTAGATGTAGGGATTTTATGGGGAAAATTCATCCAGCTCTCCTTTTTAAAAAATTCTTAATGTTCTTTAGGGAAAAAAGTATGAAATTTCGTCTGGACTTTTTCTTTCTTTTTTTTTACTTATTTCTTTTTAAACTTTTGGGTTAATGCTTCATTGGTACTTAGGAGTAAAACCATAGTTTGGAGAAATTAAGATTCCTTTAATTTTCATTAGATTTTATTCTGTTTCGTAGCAGTTGAAAAAAAAGGTTTTTAGTATGACGTGCTTTGTGTTTTTGATAAAAATTTAATGCTTATATATTCAATAAAGTGAATAGGAAGTCTTTAAATAAAATAAAATTATTTAACATTTTTGTAAGAATTTTAAGCATTTTAATGCTGGATTTCATTGTGTCTCAGAAAACTTCAACTTTAGTGGTTGTTTATGTTCCTTATTGTAATGGAAATAAAAGAATAAATAGTGGTTGCTAATATTATACAAACATATTCCAATAAATTCTATATCTCGTATATAATAATTATAAGGATGAATAAATAATGTAATGTAAATTTTTTTTTGAAATTGTTATAATATTTTAAGAAATAATAAAATTAAATTTAAACATGATTTTCTGATTTAAAAATCAATTTAATTTTAAATTTGAAAATAAAGTTTTAAATATTTTTTTTTTAACAAAAAAAGTTCAAATAGTATTAAATGTTATAATAAGAATATTTTATAATTTAAAATTACACCAGAATTATTATAAGAAAATTCTTTTAATAAATAACGTCTAACATCTAAATATAACTGTCTTCATGGCACACAACCGCAACTTTATAAAACGCTAACCTCTCACGATTTCTATTTTTAAACACTTCCCATCTTTGATTAGAATTGGAAGCCATTAAATTTACGAGATATATTTCACCCGGATACATAACGGAAGTAACATCAATCCTTTTCCCATCAACCGCAGTCTGGAAAATTTTCGGTCCCCAAAATTTTCCCCTGCACGAATTCATAACTTCTTTTTCTTTCTCACCGTAGGTATCATCCTTTAGCGCACCATGCCATTTAGAAATACCTTCTCCAACAGAATTAGTCAGCCATTTCCCTCTTTTTTTCCCCTCCCTAAATCCATCCAGGGATTCATTTTTTTCCCCTCTAGACCTTTTCGGCAAATGTCATTAGACTTATGGGGGGGAGGGAAGGAGGTTATGGCATTTCCTTATTACTTCACCGTTGCCCTAAATTACACGCAAGCAATTATTATGAGTGAGCCCGTTAGCTCAGATTCAGATTTTTTTCTCTTCTTTCTTACGTACCCTAGTACCATTTGTAACTGCTTTTGCCTAGAATATAGTAGAACTTTTTTTCGTTGTTATGATCGTTCTAGTGAAATGTCTTTCACATTTAAATGCTATTGAGTAAGTTTCTTTAGATGTAGGGATTTTATGGGGAAAATTGATGCAGCTCCCCTTTTAAAAAATTCTTGATATTCTGTAGGGAAATAAGTATTAAATTTCGTCTGGACTTTTTCTTTCTTTTTTTTACTTATTTCTTTTTAAACTTTTGGGCTAATGCTTCATTGGTACTTAGGAGTAAAACCAAGTTTGAAATGAAGATTCCTTTAATTTTTCATTAGATTTTATTCTATTTCGTAGCTGTTGAAAAAAAAAAAAAGATTTTTTAATATGACGTGCTTTGTGTTTTTTGATAAAAAATTTAATGCTTATATATTCAATAAAGTGAATAGGAAGTCTGTAAATAAAATAAAATTATTCAAAATTTTTTGTAAGAATTTTTCGCATTTTAACGCTGGATTTCATTGTGTCTCAGAAAACTTCAACTTTAGTGGTTGTTTATGTTCCTTATTGTAATAGAAATAAAAGAATAAATAGTGGTTGCTAATATTATGCAAACATATTCAAATTCTATCTGTATATAATAATTATAAGGATGAATAAATAATGAAATGTAAATTTTTTTTGAAATTGTTATAATATTTTAAGGAATAATAAAATTAAATTTAAACATGATTTTCTGATTTAGAAATCAATTTAGTTTTTAAATTTGAAAATAAAGTTTTAAATATTTTTTTTTAACAAAAACGTACAAATAGTATTTAGTGTTATAATAAGAATATTTTATAATTGAAACTTACACCAGATTTATTTTAAGAAAATTCTTTTAATAAATAACGTCTAACATCTAAATATAACTCTCTTCATGACACACAACCGCAACTTTATAAAACGCCAACCTCTCACGATTTCTATTTTTAAACACTTCACAGCGTCAATTAGAATTGGAAGCCATTAAATTTACGAGATATATTTCACCCGGATACTTAACGAGATGTAACATCAATCCTTTTCCCATCAACCGCAGTCTGAAAATTTTCGGTCCCCAAAATTTTCCCCTGCAGGAATTTATAACTTCTTTTTCTTTCTCACCGCAGGTATCATCCTTTAGTGCACCAATGACATTTAAAAATACCTTCTTCAACAGAATTAGTCAGCCATTTCCCTCTTTTTTTCCCCTCCCTAAATCCATCCAGGGATTCATTTATTCCCTCTAGACCTTTCGGCAAATGTCATTAGACTTATAGGGGAGGGAAGGAGGTTATGGCATTTCCTTATTACTTCACCGTTGCCCTAAATTACACGCAAGGAATTATTATGATGAGCCGTTAGCTCAGATTCAGACGAATTTTTTTCTTCTTTCTTACGTACCCTAGTACCATTTTGTAACTGCTTTGCCTAGAATATACTAGAACTCTTTTCGTTGTTATGATCGTTCTAGTGAAATGTCTTTCACATTGAAATACCATTGAGTAAGTTTCTTTAGATGTAGGGATTTTATGGGGAAAATTGATCCAGTTCCCTTTTTAAAAATTCTTAATGTTCTGTAGGGAAATAAGATATTAAATTTCGTCTGGCTTTCTTATTTTATTATTTCTTTTAAACTTTTGGTCTATTGCTTCATTGGTACTTAGGAGTAAAACCAAAGTCTAGAGAAATGAAGATTCCTTTACTTTTCTTTAGTTTTTATTCCACTTTGTAGTGATGGAAAAAAAGATTATTGAAATGATGTGCTTTGTGTTTTTGATAAAAGTTTAATGCTTATATATTCAATAAAGTGAATAGAAAAGTCATTAAATAAAACAAAATTATTCACATTTTGTTAAAGAGTTTCACGTATTTCATTGTTGAAATGCGTTGTATCTCAGAAAACTGTAAATGTGGTTGTTGTTTATATTCTTAATTGTAATTGAAATAATAAATGTAAATTTCTTAATTGTAATGGAAATGAAATAATAAATAATGGTTGCTAATATTATAGAAGCATACTTCAATAAATGCTTTATGTAGAATATAATAATTATAAGGATGATATAATAATTTAATGTAAATTTTTTAAAAATTATTATAATAATTTTAAGGAATATTAAAACTAAATTTAAACATGCTTACTTGATTTAGAATTCAATTTATTTTTTTTTAAATTGGAAAATAAAGTTTTAAATATTTTTTTAACAAAAACGTACAGAATGTATTAAATGTCATAGTAAGGATATTATATAATTTAAGTTAACACCTAAATTATTTTAAGAAAATTCTTTTAATAATTAATATTTCAAACATCTAAATATAATTCTTTTTGAAGCACACAACCGCAACTTTATAAAACGCCAACCTCTCACACGATTTCTATTTTTAAACACTTCCCAGCGTTAATTAGAATTGGAACCATTAAATTTACGAGATATATTTCTCCCGGATACTTAACGGAAGTAACATCAATCCTTTCCCATCAACCGCAGTCTGGAAAATTTTCGGTCCCCAAAATTTTCTGCGCGAATTTGTAACTTCTTTTTCTTTCTCACCGCAGGTATCATCCTGTAGCGTACCACCCCATTTAGAAATACCTTTTCCAACAGAATTAGTCCGCCATTTCCCTCTTTTTTTTCCCACCCTAAATCCATCCAGAGATTCATTTTTTCCCTCTAGACCTTTCGGCAAATGCCATTAGACTTATGGGGAGGGAAGGAGGTTATGGCATTTCTTATTACTTCACCGTTGCCCTAAATTACACGCAAGGAATTATTATGATGAGCCCGTTAGCTCCAGATTCACGAATTTTTTTCTTCTTACTTACGTACCCTAGTACCATTTGTAACTGCTTTGCCTAGAATATACTAGAACGTTTTTTCGTTGTTACGATCGTTCTAGTGAAATGTCTTTCACATTGAAATGCTATTAAGTTTCTTTAGAGGTAGGGATTTTTATGGGGAAAATTGATCCAGTTCCCTTTTAAAATTCTTAATGTTTTTTATTGAAATAAGTATTAAATTTCGTCTGGGTTTTTTTTTTTTTTTCTTATTATTTCTGTTTAAACTTTTGGTCTATTGCTTCATTGGTACTTAGAAGGAGTAAAACCAATGTCTAGAGAAATGAAGATTACTTAAATTTTCTTTAGGTTTTTATTCTGTTTCGTAGCGGTGAAAAAAAAGGTTTATTAGAATGATGTGCTTTGTGTTTTTGATAAAAGTTTAATGCTTATATATTCAATAAACTGAATAGGAAGTCATTAAAAAAACAAAATTATTCAACATTTTTTAAAGTGTTTTCACATACTTTATTGTTGGAATGCATTGTAAAGAAAATTGTAACTTTGTTGGTTGTTTATGTTATTAATTCTTAATTGGAAATAATAAATGTAAATGTCTAATAAATGTACATTTTTAATTGGAATGGAAATAAAATAATAAATAATGGTTGCTAATATTATACAAACATATTTCAATAAATTCTATACCTTGTATATAATAATTATAACGATGAATAAATAATTTAATTAAATTTTTTTTTTAATTTGTTATAATATTTTTAAAAGAATAAAAAAAATTAAATTTAAACATGCTGTCCTGATTTAGAATTCATTTATATTTTTTAAATTTGAAAATATTGTTTTCAATATTTTTAACAAAATCGTAAAAATAATATGCGTACAAATAGTATTAAATATCATAATGAGAATATTAATAATTTAAAATAACACCAAGAATTGTTTTAAGAGAATTCTTTTAAGAATTAACGTTTAACATCTAGATATAACACTCATTAAAACACTAAACTGCAACTTTATAAAAGCCAACTCTCTCGCGATTCTATTTTTAAACATTTCCCAGCGTTAATTAGAATTGGAAGCTATTAAATTTACGAGATATATTTCACCCGGATACTTAACGGAAGTAACATCAATCCTTTTCCCATCAACCGCTGTCTGGAAAATTTTCCGTCCCGAAAATTTTTCCGCGCGAATTTATAACTTTCTTTTTTGTTTCTCACAGCAGGTATTATCCTATAGCGTACAAATCCCATTTAGAAATACCTTTCCCAACAGAATTAGTCAGCCATTTCCCTCTTTTTTTCCCCTCCCTAAATCCATCCAGGGATTCATTTTTCCCTCTAGACCTTTCGGCAAATGTCATTAGACTTTATGGGGGAGGGAAGGAGGTTATGGCATTTCCTTATACTTCACCGTTGCCCTAAATTACACGCAAGGAATTATTATGATGAGCCCGTTAGCTCAGATTCAGACGAATTTTTTTCTTCTTTTTCTTACGTACCCTAGTACCATTTGTAACCGCTTTTGCCTAGAATATACTAGAACTCTTTTCGTTGTTATGATCGTTCTAGTGAAATGTCTTTCACATTGAAATACCATTGAGTAAGTTTCTTTAGATGTAGGGATTTTATGGGGGAAAATTGATCCAGTTCCCTTTTTAAAAAAAAATTCTTAATGTTCTGTAGGGAAATAAGTATTAAATTTCGTCTGGCATTTTTTTTTCTTATTATTTCTTTTTTTAAACTTTTGGTCTATTGCTTCATTGGTACTTAGGAGTAAAACCAAAGTCTAGAGAAATGAAGATTCCTTTTTTACTTTTCTTTAGTTTTTATTCCACTTTGTAGTGATGGGAAAAAAGATTATTGAAATGATGTGCTTTGTGTTTTTGATAAAAGTTTAATGCTTATATATTCAATAAAGTGAATAGAAAGTCATTAAATAAAACAAAAATTATTCGACATTTTGTTAAAGAGTTTCACGTATTTCATTGTTGAAATGCGTTGTATCTCAGAAAACTGTAAATGTGGTTGTTGTTTATTCTTAATTGTAATTGAAATAATAAATGTAAATTTCTTAATTGTAATGGAAATGAAATAATAAATAATGGTTGCTAATATTATAGAAGCATACTTCAATAAATGCTTTATGTAGAATATAATAATTATAAGGATGATATAATAATTTAATGTAAATTTTTTTTTTTAAAAATTATTATAATAATTTAAGGAATATTAAAACTAAATTTAAACATGCTTACTTGATTTAGAATTCAATTTATTTTTTTAAATTGGAAAATAAAGTTTTAAATATTTTTTTAACAAAAACGTACAGAATGTATTAAATGTCATAGTAAGGATATTATATAATTTAAGTTAACACCTAAATTATTTTAAGAGAATTCTTTTAATAATTAATATTTACCGTCTAAATATAATTCTTTTTGAAGCACACAACCGCAACTTTATAAAACGCCAACCTCTCACACGATTTCTATTTTTAAACACTTCCCAGCGTTAATTAGAATTGGAACCATTAAATTTACGAGATATATTTCTCCCGGATACTTAACGGAAGTAACATCAATCCTTTTCCCATCAACCGCAGTCTGGAAAATTTTCGGTCCCCAAAATTTTCTGCGCGAATTTGTAACTTCTTTTTCTTTCTCACCGCAGGTATCATCCTGTAGCGTACCAACCCCATTTAGAAATACCTTTTCCAACAGAATTAGTCCGCCATTTCCCTCCTTTTTTTTTCCCACCCTAAATCCATCCAGGATTCATTTTTCCCTCTAGACCTTTCGGCAAATGCCATTAGACTTATGGGGGGGAAGGAGGTTATGGCATTTCCTTATTACTTCACCGTTGCCCTAAATTACACGCAAGGAATTATTATGATGAGCCGTTAGCTCAGATTCAGACGAATTTTTTTCTTCTTACTTACGTACCCTAGTACCATTTGTAACTGCTTTGCCTAGAATATACTAGAACGTTTTTTCGTTGTTACGATCGTTCTAGTGAAATGTCTTTCACATTGAAATGCTATTATGTTTCTTTAGAGGTAGGGATTTTATGGGGAAAATTGATCCAGTTCCCCCTTTTTAAAAAATTCTTAATGTTTTTTATTGAAATAAGTATTAAATTTCGTCTGGGTTTTTTTTAAATTTTTTTTCTTATTATTTCTTTGGGCTAACGCTTCATTGGTACTTAGAAGGAGTAAAAACCAATGTCTAGAGAAATGAAGATTACTTAAATTTTCTTTAGGTTTTATTCTGTTTCGTAGCGGTGAAAAAAAAATGTTTATTAGAATGATGTGCTTTTGTGCTTTTGATAAAAGTTTAATGCTTATATATTCAATAAACTGAATAGGAAGTCATTAAAAAAAAACAAAATTATTCAACATTTTTTAAAGTGTTTTACATACTTTTTATTTTTGGAATGCATTGTAGTTAAGAAAATTGTAACTTTTTTCACCGCAGGTATAATCCTGTTTATGTTATTAATTGTAACGGAAATAATAAATGTAAATGTCTAATAAATGTACATTTTTTAATTGGAATGGAAATAAAAATAGTAAATAATGGTTGCTAATATTATACAATTGGAATATTCCAATAAATTATTATAAAAACATATTCCAATATTCCTTGTATATAATAATTATAACGATGAATAAATAATTTAATTAAATTTTTTTTTTTATTTGTTATAATATTTTAAGGAATAAAAAATTAAATTTAAACATGCTTTTCTGATTTAGAATTCATTTATATTTTTAAATTTGAAAATATTGTTTTCAATATTTTTTTAACAAAATCGTAAAAAAAATAGTATGCGTACAAATAGTATTAAATATCATAATGAGAATATTAATAATTTAAAATAACACCAGAATTGTTTTAAGAAAATTCTTTTAAGAATTAACGTTTAACATCTAGATATAACACACTCATTAAAACACTAAACTGCAACTTTATGAGACGCCAACCTCTCGCGATTCTATTTTTAAACATTTCCCAGCGTTAATTAGAATTGGAAGCTATTAAATTTACGAGATATATTTCACCCGGATACTTAACGGAAGTAACATCAATCCTTTTCCCATCAACCGCAGTCTGGAAAATTTTCCGTTCCGAAAATTTTCCCGCGCGAATTTATAACTTTCTTTTTTGTTTCTCACCGCAGGTATTATCCTTTAGCGTACAAATCCCATTTGGAAATACCTTTCCCAACAGAATTAGTCAGCCATTTCCCTCTTTTTTTTTCCCTCCTAAATCCATCCAGGGATTCATTTTTTCCCTCTAGACCTTTCGGCAAATGTCATTAGACTTATAGGGGAGGGAAGGAGGTTATGGCATTTCCTTATTACTTCACCGTTGCCCTAAATTACACGCAAGGAATTATTATTATGAGCCCGTTAGCTCAGATTCAGACGACTTTTTTTTTTTTTTTCTTTTTCTTCTTTTTCTTATGTACTCTAGTACATTTGTAGCTGCTTTGCCTAGAATATACTAGAACTTTTTTTTTTGTTGTTATGATCGTTCTAGTGAAATGTCTTTCACAATGAAATACTATTGAGTAAGTTTCTTTAGATGTAGGGATTTTATGGGGAAAATTGATCCAGTTCTCTTTTAAAAAATTCTTAATGTTCTGCAGGGAAATAAGTATTAAATTTCGTCTGAAAGTTTTTTTTTTTTTTTTCCTTTTCTTATTTCCTTTTAAACTTTTGGGCTAATGCTTCATTGGTACTTAGAAGAAGTAAAACTAAAGTCTATAGAAATGAAGATTCCTTTAATTTTCTTTAGGTTTTATTCTGTTTCGTAGCGGTGAAAAAAAGTTTATGAGCATGATGTGCTTTGTGTTTTTGATAAAGTTTAATGCTTATATATTCAATAAAGTGAATAGGAAGTCATTAAATAAAACAAAATCGTTTAACATTTTTGAAAGCATTTTTCGCAATTCATTGTTGGAAGACATCGTAACTCAGAAAACTGTAATCTTGGTGGTTCTTTCTATTTTTAATTGTAATGGAAATAATTAATGGCTGAGAATATTACAAACATATTCCAATAAACGCATTATGTTGAATGTAATAATTATAAGGATGGATAAGTAATATAATGTAATTTATTTTAATAATTGTTATAATATTTCAAAGAATATCAAAATTAAATATAAATCAGCTTAACTGATTTAAAATTCAATTCGATTTTTTAAATTCCAAAATAAAGTTTTAAATATCTAAAAACAAAGAAACAAGGACATTTTTGATTCAGCTATGATTTTCAGGTTTCGAACTCGGCTTTTCTAGTTAGGAAACTCAAAGCATTATTTATCAGTTTGCTGTGGCTCAAAATCGAACATAATAGTTCTTTTTTATGAAACATATTTACCATGATATTCTACTTCTAAACTTTTCAAATTCTTTCAAATGTAAGTACATGTGCACTTAATCTGAATCCTTCCTTTGATATCAATGTTGGGAAACACTATGAGTACATAATAATAATATTTATTTAACCCAATAAACCCAGAAACCCGTAATTAGAAGTGTAAAGTGCGCTCAGACTTACATAATGCATAAGCCGGGCGAGTGATCTCCGGTAAACATACATATTCATGAATACCTCCTCCAACTTTGATGAAAAGTAACTCAAATACTTGGTTGAAATAAGACTCCAGAACACAAAAGACACGCGCACAAGGATGATGTAGTCCTTAAAGTATGAGAATCCGGAGGAGGAATTTAGTATTTAAAATGAGCATTCAAAGCATCATAACATTTGTTAAAGGAATGCATTTCATAAATGGTGGAAGAAACTGGACCAAATAATTTAAGGTATTAACTTTGAAATAAATATTTATGATGATTAGAACACAATATGTATGTGTATGGAAATATATATATATATGAAATATGTATGAAAGTATTTATAAGCCAAAATATGTATGAGAATATTTATGTATGAAAATATATAAATAAAATATGTATAAAAATATTTATGTAAGAAAATATATAAATGAAATATGTATAAAAAATTTATACGCCAAAATATGTATGAAAATATAGAAATGAAATATATATAAAAACGTTATAAGCCAAAATATTTATAAGTCATTCTAAACAAAAACAAACCTTTGTTTAGTAGAAACACGAAAATAATCTTATGAATCATTATTTAATTTCTGAAAATAATTGAGCTGAAATTCCTGTCAAAAAGTCATATAACAATTTAATATTGTGTAGCAATAAAGTTTTATCATATATAAAAAATATTAAGTACATATTTTATAAAGCAAGCATTGTCTTTCGAGTAAGGAAATTTAAATTATCTCTTAAAAACATGTATAAATAAAAAAAATGGGGCTGGGATATTATGCAATCGGCCATAAAAATTTAAAATTTAATATAAATACATAACATATAGCAATCTTAAAAATTAAAAAAAAATCTATAGAAATCCAAGCAATTTTCTTTTCTTGAAAAATCTCCTTTATACTTTGAAATGAAATTGTCTTTGAATTCACCAGATGATCTTTTTGAACAATTTTACGTTATTTAATTATATAATTATCAGCTCGTAACAGAAATTTAAATAAACAAATAAGAATAACTCGAGAAAGAAAAAAAAATAACTAATAAGAAATGTTGAAATGGTAGAAAAAAAAAAAAATAATCAAGGATATAAAAAACAACTCTCTCGAAAACAATACTCATAATTTTAAGGGTAATGTTAAAATAAAAAACCTCATTGAGCAAAAAAAAAAAAAAAAATTTTTGAGTATTTTTAATTAAAAGTACCTACTTAAACTGTACAATATTTATATTAAAATGAATTCTTCAGTGAAAAGTTTCTTTTTTATACTTATTTTAAAATATTAATTTAACTTACATGCTACTTAAATTAATAGGTACATAACTTCAAAAAAAAAAAAAAAAGAATAGAGTTACTTCTGTACTACCGAAATTAAGTTTATACTTTTATTAATTATTTATATATGAAGAATAAACCATTTAAAAATATAAAGTTATGATTATTAAATTGTTTACTATTCATATATTTTATTATTTACTATTATTATCAATATTTTATTGAAATAAATCATTTAATAGATTTTAAATTAAACATTAACATAAATCAAGAATTTTTCTTAACTGTTTACATTTTTTTTTTATATTTCCAAATAAATGATAACACTTTTTGATAGTAAATCTCGATAAGATTTATCGAATACATAATGGTAGAGCGAAAAAAATTTAATAACAAAATAAAATATTAGTTTAATAAATCATAGGTTGTAATCAATGAGGCACTAAGATAAAAAAGTATCAAGAAGCGAAATCTTATATATCATCTTTATTTATCGATTAATGTTCCATTAAATGTTTGAATAAATTCAAATAGTTGAACAAAAGCATGATATTAATTTCAGTAGCTAAAGTAACACATTTTTCAATATAATAAAGAAATTTTAGATTAAATTTCAAACAAGTATTTTTATAGGAATGAAAATATTATTAATATTTCAATATATTCTAAACTTACGCATAAACATCGGTTAAATTAAAATAATTTAAACAAGAAATATGCACGTTTATACAGAATGTAATCAGAAATAATGCTCATACCAGAAAAATACTTTATCTAAAAGAACGAAGAATATTTTTAATAAAAGCTCTCATAGATCGAATTTCGAATTGAGCAGACGATTTGAAAAAGCAGACGATTAAAGGATTTAAATAAATCAAATATAACATTTCTGACAAAGCATAGAACATAAGCGAAATATGAGTAAAAGATAATATAGAAAATTTTAATTAATAGACCATGGAATAAAAGTGTATTTTTTATAATGATATACTATTTGGTTTTGTTTTTTTAAAGAAATAGAATAATCGAAAACAAAATTCTTAAGTATCTTCCCTGTTTTTAAAAACAAAAATATATAATTGTTTAAAAAGTTTTTAATAGGAAAGGCATTTGTTGGCATCAGTTGCAACTGTTTAATTTTTATTCTTATTACAAATTCGTTTTTTAAAAATAAAACAATTGTTAAAATAATTAAGAATAAAAAGTTATACTAATTCTAAGTAAATAAACATTAAATATGACTGTTGATGAAAATTCTTCTTACATGCCAAAATTGGTTTTGTATAGTGGCTTCGTATTGGTTTTGTATTATTTCTGATTAAATTCTAAACACTATAAATAAATTTTCCCAAGTAACCTCAAGGTACAAAAACTGTTTTATCAGTACTTTTTATCAAAAACTGTTTTTTTTAATTGTTAAAATCAAAAATCAAGAAAGTAATCAAAATAATGCTCATATTAGTAATGTACTTTAACCAAAAGAACGAAGAATATTTTTAATAATTCTCATAGAATGAATTTCCAGTTCAGCAGACGATTTAAAAAAAAAACAGATGATTAAAAAGATTTAAATAAATCAAATATAACTTTTCTTACAAAGCAAAGAACAGAAGCGAAATAAAAAGATAATACAAAAATTTTTTATTAAAAGACCATAGTAAAAGTGTATTTTTTATAATAAAAATCCTTGGATTTGTTCTTTACAATAAATAGAATAATCGAAAACAATAAATTTTCCCTGTTTTTACAAGAAAAATGCGTAATTGTTAAAAACATTTTAATAGAAAATATGTTTGTTGGCATCAATTGCAATTATTTACTTTTCATCTTATTACTAATTCGTTTTTAAAAACAAACAGTTATTTAAATAAATAAAAATAAAAGTTTTACTGATTTTAATTAAATAAACAATAAATCTGACCCATTGTTCATGATAATTCTCCTTACATGACAAAATTGGTTTTGTACAGTGGCTTCAAAATTCTAAACACTGTAAATAAATTTTCCAAAGTATCTTCGAGGTACAAAAACTTTTTATATGTACAGAAAGTAATCAATGTACTGAAAGTAATCAGAAATGATACTCATATCTGAAAAGTACTTTAACCAAAAGAACGAAGAATATTTTTTCATAAAAGTACACATAGATTGCTTTTTTTTAAATCGTCTGCTACACTTGAAATTCAGACGATTAAAGGATTTAAATAAATCAAACATAACTTTTCTTACAAAGCATAGATCAGAAGTGAAATAAAGGAAAATACACAAAATTGTAATTAATAGACTATTAGAAAGTATATTTTTTAAATAAAATACTGTTTGGATTTGTTACTTTAAAATAAATAGACTAATCGAAAACAAAATAATTTCTCTGTTTTTAAAAGAAAAATATGTAATTATTTAAAAAAAAATTAATAGAAAATACATTTGTTGGCATCAGTTGCAACTGTTTACTTTTCTTCTTATTACTAATTCTTTTTTAAAAATGAACTATTATTAAAATAACTAAAAATAGAAAAAATTACTAATTTTAATTAAATAAACATTAAATCTGACCTATTGTTCACGAAAGTTCTCCTCGCATGCCAAAATTGGTTTTGTACAGTGGCTTCAAAATTCTAAACACTGTAAATAAATTTTCCAAAGTATCCTCAAGGTACAAAAACTGTTTTTACTCCTTCAATCTGCTTTCTAAAGCTTCCCTCTTCTCATAAGATTAACCTAAAGTCATGTTTTGACACTTTGATTAAAAATACCGAGAAGCCTTTGCGAAGACGTGTTGAATTTCTTTTATCAACAGCACGAAGTATTAAAAAGTTCTAAAAATACAAGTTAAGAAAAAGGCAAGCGTTTTTCTGATCATTGTGTAAGATTTGCGCAGTACAAGTAAAACCATAAAAATTTTAGAATTTCGTAAGAACATTTTTTGTAGGCAAAAGAAATACTAGAAGTATGCATGCAGAATTTTTTTTATACTTAACTTAAGTTGTATATGGATCTGCCGTATCAATAGCGATTGACGTCAATTGAAGTGTCTGATATAAAATAAATTTATAAAAAGTGCTGTTGTAATGCTTCATATTTGTATCTTTTTGGAAGGCTGTGAAAAATACAACCGTTAAGTTTAATTTTTTTAAAATATTTTCTTTAACTTTTAAAAATAATTTTGACGAGTATTTCTAAAAACCGGTCTTTTTTTGCTGGATTGTTTTAAAAATATATCATTTTCTTTATTTACAAACGTTAACCCTCATAAAGGAAGCGTTAGATTTTTGGAGAAATATTATATGTCGATTTGTGTTTTACAAAGTAACAAAATGATATCAAAATAGGGATTTGTTTTAAAATTTAACAAACAATTACAGTAGCCAATTATTTTGAGTTATCTGGGAGCATCTTCTATTCCCAGAAAACTTGGATTAAACTGATATCTATATACAATTAATGCAACAAAAAATATGCCAAAAGTAAAGTGAAAAACTACTATGAGTAGGGAGAAGGTTCCAGGCATTACGGAGGGTACAAAGATCCTTAAACGAACTGGATTTTTAAGATGATTTTGTAAATGTTTGTTATATATAATTTGTTTTCTATTGCAGTTGTGCAGTGCTGTCTGAACAAATTTTAATAAATATGGCAGCTAAACAACGCGCTTTATTTTGAGAAATACTGTTTGTATTGACGAACACCATTGAATCAAGACCAAATGCATATCGGCCCTAATTTTTTTACTCAAATCTCCTATTATTTTCCATTATCTCATTATTTTCCATTATAATAGTTTCATTTTTGTTGAATTTTACATGTCTTCCTTAACATATGTAAATTTCCAACAATTTTTTATGGACATTCTTATTTTAGAGATTTTTTTTTTTTTTTTAATTATTTCACTTAATAAAAACATAATAAATCGCATTTTTATATTTTTGACAAATATTCTTCTATTTCACAAACATTCGACAATATTCTACAAAAGTTATTTAATCTGTCGCCTTCAAAGTTGACATCGTATTTATAGGATACTGTGCGAAGTTGTGCTTAGTAAATTTAATAAATTGCATTGAAATTGTGATATAAATCATAGGTGAAATAAAAATAAAGGTATTAATTAATTTGTTATTGACAGTCCTGTAAAAGTTATATAATGTTTTTAAGCATTTATTTTACAGTAATATTATAGAATTCTATGTAAATCTTATCCTAACAAAACTCTATCATAAGTCATTGTTTTGTAGAAATACGGAGAATAAATTGCGTATATTTAATAATACGCAAAAATACAATAATATCAATTTGCATTTGCGAATTTTCCTTTTTATTATAAAAATCTGTATAGGATTACAGATTTAATAACATTATTAAAGTAAATTAAAAATTTAGTAAAAGTGTAAAATTCGGTTAGTTATATAATGGAAAATAATGTGCTCTTTTAAACTTAAGTAAGCGCATGATAAAATAATGAATACTTTCAAATGTCAAAACAATTTTCTCTGATCACATTTTTCTGATGCAACAAAAGTTTTAAATGGCGCCACTCTGACAGTATTAGATTAACAGTATTAGATTATATTGTTCCAAATTATCAGTGTTATGCGGAATTCATCAACGTTAAACGTTCTATCATCGTCTTTAATCTACCAACCAAATTAGAAAATAATCTTAGCTTTTGTATTTATCTCACAATACCTGCATCTAATAAAAGGCAAAATCGGATTTGCCCCTAATTCCCAAATTAATTTCGGCACAGGAAAAAAAAAAGGAAGTGACGCAAAAACGAATTGTATCTTCACATAATGCACATGAGAGCGAAACCGGAAATTAACAACTTTTAGAAACATTTCGTGTAATTGCCAGATCTTTCCAACCTATTCAAGCCAGAAGAATACCGATATAATTTCTCTTTTCCTTTCACAAAAGCTATCAGAATTTCGCCAGCTACTTATAATAAAATAGCGGATGAGTGAATTGATAAAAGCTTCCTTATAAGCGTTGCCAATCGGAAATTCGTATCGCAAACGATTCATTGTAAAAGTTCTAGTTCGATCGCAGCTTTCACTAAACGTTTATTCAGAAACTTTACATCCGTTAGATGGCAACAAAGAAATGATAAATAATCTTTGGAAGGAAAAAGAATAATTTTTTTGTTACTATTATTTTCTTCTTTCCGTTAGAAAGATTTATTAAGGATTTTCTGTAGCAATATTTATACACTTTCACATATATTAACTCTTACTGAATACATCAAAGAGATCATTAGCAAAATATAACTATTTTATTTAAAAAAACAAATATTAGCTTTTACGTAGTTAAAACTGATATTGAAATAAACGACGTTCGTTCAAAAAAAGGGTAATTTGTCATTTTCTGAATGAATTCTTTTACAATGGGTTCAATAAATGATTTTATTTTTTCAGTGCCGAAGCATTAATAAGTGTCAAATTGAAACATTAATTTTCGTATATGAAAAAAGAATGAGAAAAAAATGGTTGCATTGATTTGCCATTTAAAAGAAACGTGGATGAAAGTTTTAATTTTTATAATTTTATGAAAAATATTTCACGATTAAAAAAAAAAAAATATCATTTTATTGATTAATGAAACAGGTTAGCAATTTTTAATATTTTAAAATATTATATAGCTTTTGTTATAACTTGGTATAGTCAATTATTTCTAGTGAAACGAAAATATTATTTTCAGTTCGGAAATATTGAAAATATATTGTTGATTAAAAAAAAAAAGCATTTATATTAAAGAAATTCTTCCATATGACGAAATTGTAAATATTTTTAAATAAAAAAATTTCCATATAATTTTATATATAAGAAAATTTTAAATAGATATATAATATTAATATATAAAATATTGCATTTAAATGTCAATAAATGTAATTTTAAAGTAATTTTAATTTAATTTAATTTTAAATAAATACACATTACATATTTTTAATGTCAACTAAAATTAAAAGCAGCTTTTTAAAACTTTTTAACTATTTTTATTACATTTTAACATTAAAACTCATTTATCAAAGAAGTTAACTTTTTACTGAATAAAAAAATAATTTTTTTTTATACAAATTTAAAGCGTACGTTAGTTTATCATTTTTATATTCTTCAATTATATTTATTTAGTGAAATATATACATATTTTTTTATAATTGTGGGACTAAAATACATCTAAATCACTCAATGCAATAAAATTTTTTTAAAATACACATTTATTTATATTTTTTCAGATGCACTAGTGAAAATTAATGGTTAGTTAAAAAAAGTATAAATAATTAACGAAAATAATTTATTAATATTTTTTTAAGAACTAACTTAGTATCTATAACGTTTTGTATCAATGCTAATGTTAAGTAAACTATTTTTAATTCTTCTGCAAATGTATAATAAAAATAAATCGATAATTTGTAAACATAATAATTCTCCTAGTGAAGAATTTTCACTACAGCTTTAGAATTGTGACACTAGACAAATAAAAATCTAATTAAAAATTATCATTTTGAAAGATAATTTATTTACATTTTTGTTAACAACCATATCAAGATTTGCATACAAATACTTAATTTTGCATGGTTACATGAAATATTATACACAAAATTGCTTTAAAATAAAGTTGTACTTTAAGGAAATACTTTTAAAAATAACCTTGTTATGTTTGCTTATAAAATGAATTAACATTTGTCATAGTAAAAATAAAACTTAACAAAAATGTAAGGGAATGTTTAATTAGTTACCTCATTAGCAACTTAACCATTATAAATGTACCCTAGATTTTTTAAAGTGGCTTCGTTAAACAGCTTTTTCATGTTTTCTAGCTGCTATATTAGCACTTAAGACAGCTCATTAAATAAATTAATGACTTGGTAGGCGAAATTGAAAAATATTAGACGCAAAAAGTTCTCAACGCTTAAGCCTAGTAATTATCAATTAATGATTTTCAGTTAATAAATAAAAATTAATTTCTAAGTATAGAATGAATTGAATTCACATTTCAGGTAAACCGTTTTTAACTCACGAGTAATTATGCGTGTATTTAAATTAAGATTTTTAATCGTTATTTTAATATAATGGCCGTATACTGTTAAAAAGGTACGAAGTAACTTCATAAGATAATTAGTATAACCTTTTAAGAAAATACATACTGCAAAAATCATAATATATGCATTTTTGTAGCATTAAATTATATTACTTAATCTTTATTGTTTGCACGATGTAAAACCAAGAATAATTAAAATGAAATAAGTATTGAAAGTTCCAGCTTTACCTCTATTACCAAGCTTTACCTTATTTCTACCTTTTCATTATTTTATATAAATATATTTCGCAATTTTTTTTTATTTTGACATAAGAACTTGAATTTTTATATATATATATATACTATCTTTATATATAATTTTCTTGAGGTCAAGTTTAAACATTAAAAGCATTTCAATAAATGATAAAATTAGTATTTAATAATACTACAGTGTCCAAAAATGAGACCAATTTCCAATTTAAAATTCCGGGACTTACGAAATTTCATTTTTTTTTCTTTTGTAGGTTGCTGGCACTTCTTTGACATCTGTGTGAAATTTGACGTCAAAATATTCATTAGTGTTTGAGTTACGCTTGGCTTTGCGAAACGCTAAAACTGATTCCAGCGATATTTGATATGACTGAATTAATTGAGCAAAGAACTTGCATTAAATTTTGTTTGCGGAAGCGTATAGAATGTTGCAGACGGCATTCGGTGAGCATTTCTATATCGGAAATAAATGTTTAGAAGTGGCATAAACAGTTCAAAAGAAGGTAGAGAATACGTTGAAGACAAAAGAACCTCTGGTCGACCAACTACCTCAACCGACGAAGCTGAAGTCCAAAAATTAAAGATTTGGTGCTTGAAAATCGTCGATTTAAAATTAGAGAGCTTGTTGGAATTTCAAAAGGATCGGTCAATTCCATTGTGGGCCTCAAACGTGTCAAATCTCGATTGGTACCGAAAACATTGAATACGCCATCTCACACTGCATTGATTCTTCTTGACTTTTTCCACAAAAATGAAATCCATATCGTTCCACAACCACTGTATTCACTCCGTCCGACTTCGGTATTGCCTAAACTCAAAATACCACCCGAGGACACCGTTTTGAGTCGATTGAAGAGATTCAACGTAAATCGTCGAGCTCTTTGAAGGTCATCCCTGCCTATGACTTTTTAGCATGCATTGCGGATAGGAAAAAGTTGGCATAAGTGCATTGTGTTAAGAGGGGATTACTTTGAAGGCGATGAAATAAATTTGGAAGAATAAATAAAGAGTTTTTTGAAAAATAATAATTGGTCTTACTTTTTTGTGCACAGTAGTACACCATTTTATATATTTTTGATAAATATTCGTAATGCACAGAAGTTATTTAATTTGTGTTATTGCCTGCAAAGTCGCATCGTTTTCAGTACAGTGTAAGAAGCTGTGCTTAGGAAATTAAATAAATCATAATATTAATCTTTATAATAATAAAAATAATATTAAATCACTGTAATATTATAAAATTTCTATGCAAAGCCTGTCCTAACAAAACCTATCATAAACCATTATGTTTTGTAACAAATATGAACAACAATGTTGCATATATTTAATTTTGTCTTTTAAATGATTATAAATACAGTAATATCAATCGGCATATGAGAATTTTAATTTTATTATTAAAATAAGTATGTGATTAAAGATTTAATGACACCAACAAAATAATTAAAAATTTTTGTAAAAGTATAAAATTTCATTAGTTATAGATTAGAAAATAATGTATTTTGTGTTCTTTTAAACTTAGATAAATGCATGATAAAATAATGAATACTTTAAAATGTCAAAACAATTTTCTCTGATGAACATTTTAATGATGCAGCAAAAGTTTTAAATGAAGCTACTCTGATAACATATTAAAAGTATTAGATTATATTGTTCCAAATTATCAGTTTTATGCGGAATTCATCAAAGTTAAGCGTTCTATCATCGTCTTTAATCTACTAACCAAATTAGAAAATAATCTTAGCTTTTGTATTTATCACACAATACCTGCATCTAATAAAAGACAAAATCGGATTTACCCTAATTCCCAAATTAATTTGGGCACAGGAAAAAAAAAAGAAGTGACGCTAAACGAATTGTATCTTTACTTAATGCACGTGAGAACGAAACGGAAATTAACAACTTTTAGAAGCATTTCGTGTAATTGCCAGATCTTTCCAACCTATTCAAGTTGGAAGAATACCGATATAATTTTTCTTTTCTTTCACAAAAGCTATCAGAATTTCGCCTGCTACTTATAATAAAATAGCGAATGAGTGAATTGATAAAAGCTTCCTTACAAGCGTTGCCAATCGGAAATTCGTATCGCAAACGATTCATTGTAAAAGTTCTAGTTCGATCGCAGCTTTCACTAAGCGTTTATTCAGAAACTTTACATCCGTTTGATGGCAACAAAGAAATGATGAATAATCTTTGGAAGGAAAAGAATAATTTTTTTGTTATTATTATTTTCTTCTTTCCGTTAGAAAGATTTATTAAGGATTTTTGTAGCAATATTTATATACTTTCACATATATTAACTCTATTGAATGAACATCAAAGAGATCATTAGGAAAATATAACTATTTTTTTAAAAAGAAACAAATATTAGCTTTTACGTAGTTAAAACTGATATTGAAATAAACGACGTTCGTTCAAAAAGGGTAATTTTTCATTTTCTGAATGAAATCTTTTACAATGGGTTCAATAAATGATTTTATTTTTCAGTGCCGAAGCATTAATACGTGTCAAATTGAAACATTAATTTTCGTATATGAAAAAGAATGAGAAAAAAATAATTGTTGCATTGATTTGCCATTTAAAAGACATGTGGATACAGTTTTATTTTTTACAATTTTATGAAAAAAGATTTACTGATTTATTTTAAAATTTGTTAATATTTTTTTTTTCATTAATCAGAAAGACTAGCAATTTATAATTTTTAAAAAAATGTTATATAGCGTTTGTTATAACTTGGTACAGTTAATTAATTTTAGTGAAATGAAAATATTATTTTCAATTCGTAAATATTGAAGGAAATATGTTGTTTATATGCCTTTATATGTTAAGAAATTGTAAATATTTTTAAATAAAAATTTTTGATGTAACTTTATATATTACAAAAATTTTAATATTAAAATATTAAAAATATTTAAATTTGAAAAATTTAATGTTAGATTAATTTTTATTTAATTTAATTTTAGATAAATATATAAAATATCATATTTAAATTTGAATAAATTTAGTATTAAATTAATTTTTATTTAAGGTATCTTTAAATAAATTTGTAAAATATTATATTTTTGAATAAATTTAATTTTAAATTAATATATAAAATATATTAAAATTTGAACAAATTTAATCTAAAAAAAAATTATAAAATATTATATTTAGAATTTTGAACACGTTATTCTATAATATTAAGTAAAATTTTTAAAGTCATTACATGATTTTACGCAGTTTTTTAAGTCAAAACAAAAGTATTTTTATACGTTTAAAGCAGAAATTATACATTTTTAATATCCACTAATAATAAAAAAGAATTTTAAAACATTCTAACTTTTTTTAACATTAAATCTCTTTTGTCAAAAAACGTTCTTTTTGCTGAATAAAAATTTCATTTTATTTTTGTTAATTTAACTTGTAAACTCATTTACGGTTTTTATATTCAAGAATTAAATTTATTTACTAAAGTATTTTATTTTTTGAATTATGTGACTAAAATATATCTAAAGTACTCAATGCATTAAAATTTCCAAATTACACATTTATTTATATTTTTTAGTGGAAATTAATGGTTTCTTTTAAAAAAAAAAATTACAAATAATTAACGAAAGTAATTTATTAATATTTTTTAAAAAACTTACTTAGTATATATAACGTTTTGTATCAATGTTAATGTTAAGTAAACATTTTTTTTAAAATTCTTCTGCAAATTATATACCAAACTGATAATGTGTAAACATAATTATTCCTTTAGTGAAGAATTTTCACTACAGCTTTAGAATGTTGACAATAGACAAATAAACATCTAAATAAAAATTATCATTTTGAAAGATAATTTATTTACATTTGTGTTAACAACCATATCAAGATTTACATACACACACTTAATTTTTGCAAGGTTACATAAAATACTCGATGCGAAATTGCTTAAAATAAAATTATACTTTAATGAAATACTTTAAATAGAGCCTTGTGATGTTTGCTTATAAAATGAATTAACATTTGTCATAGTAAAAATAAAGCATAACAAAAATGTAAGGGAATGTTTAATTAGTTACCTCATTAGCAACTTAACCATTATAATGTACCCTAAATTTTTAAATTGGCTTCGTTAAACAGCATTTTCATGTTTTCTAGCTGCTATATTAGCACTTAAGACAGCTCATTAAATAAATTAATGACTTGGTAGGGCGAAATTCAAAATATTAGACGCAAAAAGTTTCCAGCGTTTAAGCCTAGTAATTATGAATTAATGATTTTCAGCTAATAAATAAAAATTAATTTCTAAGTATAGAATGAATTGAATTCACATTTTAGGTAAACCGTTTTTAATTCTCGCTTAATTATGCATGTATTTAAATTAAGATTTTTAATCGTTATTTTAATATAATGGCCGTGTACTGTTAAAAGGTACCAAGTAACTACGTAAGATAGTAATTAGTATAACATTTTAAGAAAATACAAAGTGCAAAATCATAATATTAGTATTTCATAGCATTAAATTATATTAATTAAAATAAATTTTTTGCATGATGGTAAAAATGGCCATACTTAAAATAAATACGTATTGAAATTACAAACTGAGTTCAACCTTTTCATTATTTTTATAAAAGAACTTTTGAGTTAAATAAAAGGATTCGAAATTTTTTGATATTTATCTTTACATATAATTTCATAAATTTCCTTAAAATATACTTAAAGTTTAAAGAATAAAAATATTCAATGGACAAAAAAAACCCCATTTCAGTAAATAATAAAATTAGTATTTAATAGTATTAAATAAAGATTACATAAGCTTCATTATTTGCATAATAATAAAATCGAGCATACTTAAAATGAAATAATTGTTGTCTGTCAGAAACTCTGTTAAATTTTAAAATTAAATTTTGTATAAAAGAATTTTTATAAACAGTAAAAGAATAAGTTATATCCATCTATATAATAAAATCAAGCTCATAATAATAATGATAATAAAATCAATCATATAATAATAATAATAATAATAATAATAACACAATAAAGCTTAATTAAAATGAAATAATTTTAGCCAGAAAGACATTCTTTTAAATTTTTAAATTAAATTTTGTATAAAAGAATTTTCATATTCAACAAAAGATTATTTTATATCTATCTACATAATAAATTCAAGCACATAATAATAATAATAATAATAATATCAAGTATGTAATAATAATAATAATAATAATAATAATAAAATATGTAATAATAATAATAATAATAAAATCGAATATGTAATAATAAAAATAATAATAAAATCCAGCGTACTTAAAATGAAATAATTATTGCTTGATAGAAACTCTGCTACATTTTAAAATTAAATTTTGTATAAAAGTTGTTTATATATAATATGTATGTTATAATATGCATGTATATGCATAATTATTTTAATCTCAAGTTTAAACCCATAAACAATTCAATAAATATTAGGATTTTAAAATATAATATTAAAATGCCTTACACAATTGATTTTGACTTTTTAAAAAAGTAGTTCATAAAAATAATAAATAATTTAAATATATTAAAATAATTAAAAACTTTCAAATGTTCTAGAATACTTAAAAAGTATTCTAATACTATTAAATGTAAAACATTTTTTTTTTTTTTTAACTTTTCATTTCATGATATCATATATAATATTTCATTTCATATAATTTAAGCTTATTTCAGTTTGTTTTTATTACAAACGAAGAAATAAAGACATTTTGTAACAGAAACATCAATGTTCTAACAGAGATCATTTGAATTACATCATTATTTAAATTTCCTTAAAATATACATGATCTTTGATGCGTGATTTGTGAGTAATAAATAACATGACGACAGTATTAAACAGTAAATGTTAAAACCAAATTAAACTCTAAATAGAATTTCCCACACTGTTTCTAAATTTGAATCAAATTGCATCAAGAAAGAATCATCGAAACCAATGAAAAGGTTAATATAAACTGACATAATGCGTGTATGGTATTTAATTATGGACGCAAACCAACTTCACCATTGTCAATCAACAATCCAATGAAAACTTAATAAACATAAAAATCAATTAGTGGGAAGCCATTCCTTTCCCCACACAGGTACATACGAACACTGTCTGAAATTCCATATTTAACGCAAATGGCGATAATACGATGTCTTTCCTGAAGCGCAGAGAACTCTACTCAATTTGTTACATTTATTGAAGTTTAATTGAAATCAGGGCAGCGAGACACGTAACCTGGTTCTATCTGTGCAGCTGCAAGCAGACCATACAATGTCTGCTTGCATCGAGGACAGCTGGTATCTCCGCAGCTACTGGTCTTCCTTGTTAGTTGTCTTGGGACAGGGAGTGTTGGTGCTTGAGACAAGGCAACCCTCCCAATGGGCTTGTCACCACTAAGGAGGATGATTTAATTAATAACGGCTGGGTAAGCTGGATTTAGAGTGGCCATTAGCAGGATTGTTCTGGGAATCCAGGATTTGGTGTAATGAATTCGAGTTTTTCTCGTTTGTTTTTCCGTTGTTATGTTTCTTTTTTTAAAACATATCATTTTGTTAAAACTTTTATGTTTGTTAAACTTTTATTGTTCCTTGTTAACCTATTACTGTTTGTTGAACTTTTATTAAATAAGCGACCTTTTAAATTTGAGAAATAATGGAAACGTTATATATAATGAAATCCATTTTTATCAAAAACATTATGGTAAAAATGGAATAATTTTTTATAGATATATATATATATATATATATAGATTTGAAATTACATTCTAAGAATTACATTAATAAGAAATTTCATTCTAAGAAAAGTGAAAAAAATTGCTATATAATGAATGATAGGAAAGATTTAATATTTTGAACTAAAAAAATAAATAAAAATGGAATAAAATGAAAAAAAAAAAAAAACTTCTAGACTTCAAGCGGCCTGGTGGCCAAGTGGCTAGCGCTCTGGCCTTCTGTATCCCAGGCTTCAGGTTCGAATCCTGGCGGTGCCATGGATGTTTGTCAGTGGTTTCGGAATTTCTAGGTCCCGGTCTGTTTAGCCCAAAGTGTGCACAAGATGACCTTAAAGCGACAAACCAAACCCAAACCCTCTAGACATCAATTATGCTTTTCACTTAACTTGTCTAAAACACTAAAACAAAGCCATTGTGCACAGTTTATAAACAACTTATTTAATAGCCGTATAAATAGTAAGGATCCATCATGCATTTCGGCTTTGAACTCAAAATTGATAGATCCTCATTTCAAGGACGGGTTGGACCTTACGTTAAACTTTGAGAATTGCACATTTTTTTTTTTTCGTCCGTTAGACTTTGGAACCGATAATGGAAGAGGGAGAAAAAGGAAAAGGGAGTGTGCAGAGTCGAGTGTAAGTTTCTAAGCAGTACTGAGGGTACAAGAGTGGATGAAGGTTCCAGGCAGTACGGAGGGTACAAAGGCGCTTTAAAAACAGGTTTTTTAGGTGATTTTGTAAATATTTTTATATAATTATGTTTTGTGTGTTATGTGTTGCAGTTATGTAGTGCTGTCTTCGCAAATTTTAATAAATATGAAAGTTAAATATTGCGTTTTTATTTTGAGAAATAATTTAGTTTGTATCCATGAACAACAAAGAATCAGGCCCATACGCATATAGGTCTTAACTGTTACATAAATTTCCTGGTATTTTCCATTACAATAGTTTCCTGTTTTCGGAATTTTACATATCTTCCTTAAAATATACACATTTCCACCAATTGTTACAGACTTTATCATTACTGAAACATTTTTTAATTATCTTGCTTAATAAAAAAATAATAAATCGCGTTTTTATATTTTTGACAAATACTTATATTCTACAAAAGTTATTTAATCTGTGTTATTGCCCTCAAAGTCGAAATCATATTATATTCAGATTAGGATAGTGTGAGAACTTGTACTTGGTAAATTAAATAAATCATAATATTATTCGTAATATCAATCTTAATAATAATAATAATATTAATTTACTATAATGATTAAAAATTTAATACCACCAAAAAAATAAATTAAAATTTTGTAAAAGTGTAAAAGTTCGATTATATAGATTAGAAAATAATGCGTTTATGCGTTCTTTTAAACTTAGATACGTGCTTGATAAAACAATGAATAGTTTAAAATGTTAAAACAGTTTTCTCTGATGACATTTTTTTAAGGGGAACTACTCTAATAACATATTAAAACTATTAGATTATATTGTTCCAAATTATCAGTGTTATGCGTATTAATCAATGTTAAACGTTCTATCATCGTCTTTAATCTACTAACCAAATTAGAAAATAATCTTAACTTTTGTATTTATCTCACAATACCTGCATCTAATGAAAGGCAAAATCTGATTTGCCTTAATTCCCAAATTAATTTGGGCACAGAAAAAAAAAAAAGGAAGTGACGCTAAAGGAATTGTATCTTCACTTAATGCACGTGAGAGCGAAAACCGGAAATTAACAACTTTTAGAAACATTTCGTGTAATTGCCAGATCTTTCCAACCTATTCAAGCCAGAAGAATACCGATATAATTTCTCTTATCCTTTCACAAAAGCTATCAGAATTTCGCCTGCTACTTATAATAAAATAGCGGATGAGTGAATTGATAAAAGCTTCCTTATAAGCGTTTGCCAATCGGAAAATCGTATCGCAAACGATCATTGTAAAAGTTCTAGTTCGATCGCATCTTTCACTAAACGTTTATTCAGAAACTTTACATCCGTTAGTATGGCAACAAAGAAATGATGAATAATCTTTGGAAGGAAAAGAATAATCTTTTGTTATTATTATTTTCTTCTTTCCGTTAGAAAGATTTATTAAGGATTTTCTGTAGCAATATTTATATACTTTCACATATATTAACTCTATTGAATGAACCATAGATATCATTAGGAAAATATAACTATTTTTTAAAAAAATAAACAAATAATAGCTTTTACGTAGTTAAAACTGATATTGAAATAAACGACGTTCGTATAAAAAAGGGTAATTTGTTATTTTCTGAATGAATTCTTTTACAATGGGTTCAATAAATGATTTTATTTTTTCAGTGCCGAAGCATTAATAAGTGTCAAATTGAAACATTAATTTTCGTATATGAAAAAGAATGAGAAAAAAAATTGTTGCATTAATTTGCCATTTAAAAGACACGTGGATACAGTTTTATTTTTACAATTATATGAAAAAAGATTTACTGATTTATTTTAAAATTTATTAATTTTTTTTTCATTAATGAAACAGACTAGCAATTTATAATTTTTAAAAAAAAATATTATGTAGCGCTTGTTATAACTTGGTACAGTTAATTAATTTTAGTGAAATGAAAATATTATTTTCAATTCGTAAATATTGAAAGAAATATGTTGTTTATATAAGAAATGCCTTTATATGTTAAGAAATTGTAAATATTTTTAAATAAAAGTTTTTGATGTAACTTGATATATTACAAAAATTTTATTATTAAAATATTAAAAATATTTAAATTTGAAAAATTTAATGTTAGATTAATTTTTATTTAATTTAATTTTAAATAAATATATAAAATATCATATTTAAATTTGAATAAATTTAATATTAAATTAATTTTAATTTAATGTATCTTTAAATAAATTTGTAAAATATTATATTTTTGAATAAATTTAATTTTAAATTAATATATAAAATATATTAAAATTTGAACAAATTTAATCTAAAAAAAAAAAAATTATAAAATATTATATTTAGAATTTTGAACACGTTATTCTATAATATTAAGTAAAATTTTTAAAGTCATTACATGATTTTACACAGTTTTTTTAAGTCAAAACAAAAGTATTTTTATACGTTTAAAGCAGAAATTATACATTTTTAATATCCACTAATAATAAAAAGAATTTTAAAACATTCTAACTTTTTTTTAACATTAAATCTCTTTTGTCAAAAAACGTTCTTTTTTGCTGAATAAAAAAATTTCATTTTATTTTTGTTAATTTAACTTGTAAACTCATTTACGGTTTTTATATTCAAGAATTAAATTTATTTACTAAAGTATTTTATTTTTTGAATTATGTGACTAAAATATATCTAAAGTACTCAATGCATTAAAATTTCCAAATTACACATTTATTTATATTTTTTTAGTGGAAATTAATGGTTTCTTTAAAAAAAAAAAATTACAAATAATTAACGAAAGTAATTTATTAATATTTTTAAAAAACTTACTTTAGTATATATAACGTTTTGTATCAATGTTAATGTTAAGTAAACATTTTTTTAAAATTCTTCTGCAAATTATATACCAAACTGATAATGTGTAAACATAATTATTCCTTAGTGAAGAATTTTCACTACAGCTTTAGAATGTTGACAATAGACAAATAAACATCTAATTAAAAATTATCATTTTGAAAGATAATTTATTTACATTTGTGTTAACAATCATATCAAGATTTACATACACACACTTAATTTTGCAAGGTTACATAAAATACTCGATGCGAAATTGCTTAAAATAAAATTATACTTTTAAATACTTTAGCCTTGTGATGTTTGCTTATAAAATGAATTAACATTTGTCATAGTAAAAAATAAAGCATAACAAAAATGTAAGGGAATGTTTAATTAGTTACCTCATTAGCAACTTAACCATTATAAATGTACCCTAAATTTTTAAATTGGCTTCGTTAAAGCAGCATTTTCATGTTTTCTAGCTGCTATATTAGCACTTAAGACAGCTCATTAAATAAATTAATGACTTGGTAGGCGAATTCAAAATATTAGACGCAAAAAGTTTCCAGCGTTTAAGCCTAGTAATTATGAATTAATGATTTTCAACTAATAAATAAAAAATTAATTTCTAAGTATAGAATGAATTGAATTCACATTTTAGGTAAACCGTTTTTAATTCTCGCTTAATTATGCATGTATTTAAATTAAGATTTTTAATCGTTATTTTAATATAATGGCCGTGTACTGTTAAAACGGTACCAAGTAACTACGTAAGATAGTAATTAATATAACATTTTAAGAAAATACAAAGTGAAAAATCATAATATTAGTATTTCATAGCATTAAGTTATATTAATTAAAATAAATTTTTTGCATGATGGTAAAAATGGCCATACTTAAATTAAATACGTATTGAAATTACAAACTGAGTTCAACCTTTTCATTATTTTTATAAAAGAACTTTCGAGTAAAATAAAAGGATTCGAAATTTTTTGGTATTTATCTTTACATATAATTTCTTAAATTTCCTTAAAATATACTTAAAGTTTAAAGAATAAAAATATTCAATGGACAAAAAAACCATTTCATTAAATAATAAAATTATATTTAATAGTATTAAATAAAGATTACATAAGCGTCATTATTTGCATAATAATAAAATGGAGCATACTTAAAATGAAATAATTGTTGTCTGTCAGAAACTCTGTTAAATTTTAAAATTAAATTTTGTATAAAAGAATTTTTATAAACAGTAAAAGAATAAGTTATATCCATCTATATAATAAAATCAAGTTCATAATAATAATAATAATAATGATATTAAAATCAATCATATAATAATAATAATAATAATAATAATAATAATAATAATAATAATAATAATAATAATAACAAAATAAAGCTTTACTTAAAATGAAATAATTTTTGCCAGATAGAAATTCTATTAAATTGTTAAATTAAATTTTGTATAAAAGAATTTTCATAAAATAATCTTTTGTTGAATATAATAAAATCAAGCACATAATAATAATAATAATAATAATAATATCAAGTATGTAATAATATTAATAATAATAAAATATGTAATAATAATAATGATAAAATATGTAATAATAATAATAATAATAATAATAATAAAATATGTAATAATAAAAATAATAATAAAATCCAGCGTACTTAAAATGAAATAATTATTGCTTGATAGAAACTCTACTACATTTTAAAATTAAATTTTGTATAAAAAGTTGTTTATGTATAATATGTATATTATAATATGCATGTATATGCATAATTATTTTTAATCTCAAGTTTAAAACCCATAAACAATTCAATAAATATCAGGATTTTAAAATATAATATTAAAATGCCTTACACAATTGATTTTGGCTTTTAAAAAAGTAGTTAATAAAAATAATAAATAATTTAAATATATTAAAATAATTAAAAACATTCAAATGTTCTAGAATACTTAAAAAGTATTCTAATACTTTTTAAAAATAAGATTATTTTTTTTAACTTTTCATTTTGATGATAACATATATAATATTTCATTTCATATAATTTAAGCTTATTTGTGTTTGTTTTATTACAAACGAAGAAATAAAGACATTTTGTAACAGAAGCATCAATGTTCTAACAGAGAGATCATTTTCATTACATCATTATTTAAATTTTCTTAAAATATGCATAATCTTTTGATGCATGATTTGTGAGTAATAAATAACATGACGACAGTATTAAACAGTAAATGTTAAAACCAAATTAAACTCTAAATAGAATTTCACCCATTGTTTCTAAATTTGAATCAAACTGCATCAAGATAGAATAATCGAAACCAATGAAAAGGTTAATATAAACTGACATAATGTGTGTATGGTATTTAATTATGGACGCAAACCAACTTCACAATTGTCAATCAACAATCCAATGAAAACTTAATAAACATAAATCAATTAGTGGGAAGCCATTCCTTTCCCATACACAGGTACATACGGACACTGTCGAAATTCCATATTTAACGCAAGTGGCGATAATACGATGACTTTCCTGAAGCGCATATAACTCTACTCAGTTTGTTACATTTATTGAAGTTTAATTGAAATCAGGGCAGCGAGACACGTAACCTGGTTGTATCTGTGCAGCTGCAAGCAGACCATGCAATGTCTGCTTGCATCGAGGACAGCTGGTATCTCCGCAGCTACTGGTCTTCCTTGTTAGTTGTCTTGGGACAGGGAGTGTTAGTGCTTGAGACAAGCAACCCTCCCAATGGAATTGTCCCCACTAAGGGAGGATGATTTAATTAATAACGACTGAGTAAGCTGGATTTAGAGTGGGCATTAGCAGGATTGTTCTGGGAATCCAGAATTTGGTGTAATGAATTATTCGAGATTTTCTGGTTTGTTGTTCTACTGTCTTGTTTCTTTCTTTTTTAAACATAGCAATTTGTTAAAACTTTATTAGTTGCTTTTAAAGTGCTTTTTTGTATTTTGCTTGTTAATTTATTATGATTTACTAAACTAAAATTATTATTTACGAAATAATATAAACTTTATATTTAATCAAAAATTATTATCTATTTTTATCAAAAAAATTATTCAATTTTATTCTATAAAAATCAGTCCATTTTTATCAAGTATATATATATATTTTATATATATATATATAATCGCATGGTATTTTCCATTACAATAGTTTCATGTTTGTGGAATTTTACAGATCTTTCTTAAAATATACACATTTCCACCAATTGTTACAGACTTTATCATTTCAGAAACAAATTTTATCATTACTGATTTTTTTTTTTAATTATCTTGCTTAATAAAAAATTAATAAATCGCGTTTTTATATTTCTGACAAATACTTATATTCTACAAAAGTTATTTAATCTTTGTTATTACTTTCAAAGTCGACATCATATTATGTACAGATTAGGATAGCGTGAGAACCTGTAACATAATATATTTCGTAATATCCATCTTAATAATAATAATAATAATAATAATTAATTTACTTTAATATTATAGAACTTTAATGCAAATCCTGTCCTAACAAAATCCTATCATTAATAATTATGTTTTGCAAAAATACGAACAATAACATTGCTTATGTTTAATTTTATTTTTAAATGATAATAAATACAATAATATTAAATTGCATGCGGTGATTTTTCCGTTTTATTACTAAAATAAATATAGGATTAAAGATTTAATAACATCAACAAAGTAAATTAAAATTTTGTAAAAGGGTAAAATTAGATTAGTTATAAATTAGAAAACAATGTGTTTTGTATTCTTTTAAACTTAAATAAGCGCATAATAAAATAATGAACAATTTAAAATGTTCAAAACAATTTTCTCTGATGACATTTTCTGATACAGCAAAAGTTTCAAATGAAGCTATTGCGATAACATATTAACAGTATTAGATTATATTGTTTCGGAATTATCAGTGTTATCTGCATTCATCAACGTTAAACGTTCTATCATCGTCTTTAATCTACCAATCAAATTAGAAAATAATCTTAGCTTTTGTATTTATCTCACAATATCTGCATCTAATAAAAGGCAAAATCGGATTTGCCCCCTAATTCGCTAATTAATTTGGGCACAGGAAAAAAAAAAGGAAGTGACGCTAAACGAATTGTATCTTCACTTAATGCACGTTAGAGCGAAACCGGAAATTAACAACTTTTAGAAACAATTCGTGTAATTGCCAGATCTTTCCAACCTATTCAAGCTGGAAGAATACCGATATAATTTTTCTTTTCCTTTCACAAAAGCTATCAGAATTTCGCCTGCTACTTATAATAAAATAGCGGATGAGTGAATTGATAAAAGCTTCCTTATAAGCGTTGCCAATCGGAAATTCGTATCGCAAACGATTCATTGTAAAAGTTCTAGTTCGATCGCAGCTTTCACTTGCCGTTTATTCAGAAACTTTACATCCTTTAGGATGGCAACAAAGAAATGATGAATAATATTTGGAAGGAAAGGAATAGTTTTTTTTTGTTTTGTTATTATTATCTTCTTCTTTCCGATAGAAAGATTTATTAAGGATTTTCTGTAGCAATATTTATAAACTTTCCAATATATTAACTCTTTGAATGCATAAACGACATCATTAGGAAAATATAACTATTTTTTTAAAGAAACAAATATTAGCTTTTACGTAGTTAAAATGATATTGAAATAAACGACGCTCGTTCAAAAAAGGGTAATTTGTCATTTTCTGAATGAATTCTTTTACAATGGATTCAATAAATGATTTTATTTTGTTCAGTGCCGAAGCATTAATAAGTGTCAAATTGAAACATTAATTTTCGTATATGAAAAAGGATAAAAAACATTGATGTATTGATTTTCCATTTAAAAGACATGTGGATAAAGTTTTATTTATTTACAATTTTATGAAAAGATTTAATGATTTTTTTAAAATTTTTTTTTTCAATAATCTTCAAGTTATAATAATTTAAAAATATTATATAGCGTTTGTTTATATTTGGTACTGCCAATTAATTTTAGTGAAATGGAAATTTTATTTTCAATTCGCGAATATTGAAAGAAATGTGTTGTTGATACAAAAAAATTTATTTATATGTAAAGAAATTCTTTCATATGACGAAATTGTAAATACTTAAAAAAATTTTATGCAATTTTGTTTATTACGAAATTTTTAAAAAATTATAAAATTATTAAAAAATTTATTTTCAAATTTCAATAAATTTATTTTTAAATTATTTTTTATTTTATTTAATTTTAAATGAATGCACAAAATGTTATATTTAAAATTTTAAAACACGCCCTTTTCTTCTAATTACAGAACGGCTGCAATTAGAAGAAAAGGTTCTAAATCATTCAATGCATAAAATTTCCAAATTTTTTCACATTTATTTTTATTTTTCTAATGTAAAGTGAAAATTATTGAGTTCTTAAAAATATTCTAAATAATTAACCAATTAACTTATTAATGTTTAAAAAACTTAATTATATATCACAAAGTTTTGTATGAATGTTAGTGTTAAACAAATTATTTTATTATTAAGTTACCTACAAGATTTTATATAGTTTCTGAAATAAAAAAAAAACTATATCTTATTTGTTTAAGCCGAAATTACATTTTTGTCAAATAAAATTAGAAGCGGTTTTTAAAACGTTTAAATTTATTTTCATTACATTTTTTTAACATTAAAACTCTTTTATCAAAAAAGTTATCCTTATACTGATTAAAGAAAATAAATTTTCTTTATACAAATTTAAAGGGTACGTTAATTTACCATTTTTATATTCTACAATTAAATTTATTGATTGAAATATTTTTTTTTTTTTTTTATAATTGCGCGACTAAAATGCATCTAAATCCCTCAATGCAATTAAATTTCTAAATTATACGTATATTTTATTTTTTCGAACGTATATGTGAAAATTATTAGTTTCTTAAAAAAAAAAATTATAAATAATTAAAAAAGTAATTTATTAACATTTTTTTAAAACTTACTGTATATATATATATATATGTATGTATATATCGTTTTATATCAATGTTAATGTTAAGTAAACAATTTTTTAATTCTTCTGCAAATTTTATAATTAACTGATAATTTGTAAATATAATAAATCTTTTAGAGAACAAACATTTACTACAGCTTTAGAATTTTGACAATAGGAAGACAAAAAATCTAATTAAAAATTATCATTTTGAAAAATAATGTATTTACTTTTGCTGTTAACAACCATATCAAGATTTACATACAAATACTTAATTTTGCGTGGTTACATAAAATATTAGATTCAAAATTGCTTAAAATAAAATTGTACATTAAAGAAATACTTTTAAAAATAACCTTGTGATGTTTGCTTATAAAATGAATTAACATTTGTCATAGTAAAAATAAAACTCAACAAAAATGTAAGGGAATGTTTAATTAGTTACCTCATTAGCAACTTAACCATTATAAATGTACCCTAAATTTTTAAATTGGCTTCGTTAAACAGCTTTTACGTGTTTTCTAGCTGCTATATTAGCACTTAAGACAGCTCATTAAATAAATTAATGACTTGGTAGGCGAAATTCAAAATATTAGACGCAAAAAGTTCCCAACGTTTAAGCCTAGTAATTATCAATTAATGATTTTCAGTTAATAAATAAAAAAAATTAATTTCTAAGTACAGAATGAATTGAATTCACATATCAGGTAAACTTTTTTTTAATTTTCGCGTAATTATGCATGCATTTAAATTAAGATTTTTTTAATCGTTATTTTAATATAATGGGCGTATGTTTTTTAAAAAGGTACGAAGTAACTACATAAGATAATTAGTGTAACAGTTTTAGAAAAAAAAAAAGTTGAAAATCATAATATTAGCATTTTATAGGATTAATTATATTAATTATATTAATTAGATTTAATTTTTTTCCTGATGGTAAAATCAGGCATACTTAAAATGGAATAAGTATTGAAATTATAAGATGAGTTCAACCTTTTCATTATTTTATATAAAAAAAATATTTCGAGTTTGACAAAAGAACTCGAAGCGTTTTTATGTATATCTTTACATATAATTTGATTGGTATCAAGTTGAAATATTAAAAATATTTCAATAAATGAGGAAATTAGCATATAATAGTATTAAATAAGACTACATAAGCTTTATTATTTGCATAATAATAAAATGAAGCATACTTAAAATGAAATAATTGTTGTCTGTTAGAAACTCTGTTATATATTAAAATTAAATTTGTGTAAAAGAAATTTCGTCTTCAGCAAAAGAACATGTTATATCTATCTATATAATAAAATCAAGCATGATAATAAGAATAATGTAATCAAGCACATATTAATAGTAATAATAATAAAATCAAACATAATTAAAATGAAATATATATTGTCTGTTAGGAGTTGTTAAGTTTTTAAATTAAATTTTATACAAAAGAAGTTTCGTATTCAACAAAGACTACATGTTTTCTACATTTATCTAGATATGCATGTGTGAAACTATTTTAGTATCAAGTTTGCAATCTATAAACATTTCAATAAAAATAGGATTTTAAGATATAATTCTAACGTGCCTTTCAAAATTGAATTTGAACTTTTAAGAAAATAGTTAATAATAATAATAAATAATTTAAATAGTTTAAAATGATTTTAGACTTTAAGAGTTTTTCAAGTTTTTAAATGTTCTATGTTACTTAAAGTATTCTACTACATTGAAATTTAAAACACTTTTATTTAATTCCCTTTTTCATTTCCATGTTTTATTTATAATTTAAGATAATTTAAATTTGCTTTTATTACAAACGAAGAAATAAAGACATTTTCTGACAGAGAAATCATTTTCATTACATCATTGTTTAAATTTTCTTAAAATGTACTTAAATCTTTGATGCATGACTTGTCAGTAATAAATGACGTCCATATTAAACTGTTGACGTTAAAATCAAATTAAACTCCGTTGTTTCTCAAATTTGAATCAAACTGCATCAAGATATTATCATCGAAACCAATTAAAAGGTTAATATAAACTGACATAATGCGTGTATGGTATTTAATTATGGACGCAAACCAACTTCACCATTGTCAATCAACAATCCCATGAAAACTTAATAACATAAATCAATTAGTGGGAACCCATTCCATTTCTACCACACAGGTACATACGAACACACTGTCTGCGAAATCCTCTGTCTGAAATTCCATATTTAACGCAAATGGCGATAATACGATGACTTTCCTGAAGCACTGAGAACTCTACCCAGTTTGTTACATTTATTGAAGTTTAATTGAAATCAGGGTAGCGAGACACGTAACCTGGTTGTATCTGTGCAACTGCAAGCAGACCCTGCAATGTCTGCTTGCATCGAGGACAGCTGGTATTTCCGCAGCTACTGGTCTTCCTTGTTAGTTGTCTTGGGACAGGAGTGTTAGTGCTTGAGACAGGCAACCCTCCCAACGGGCTT